>BSBK01013470.1:0-31203 GCA_027943335.1 Chamaecyparis obtusa | reverse complement strand
ATATATATATTATATGTATATGTATATGTATATGTATATGTATATGTATATGTATATGTATATATAGATATACATATATATATACACACATAGATAGATATACATATATATATATATATACATATACATATATATATATACATATATATATACATATATATATATATACATATATATATATATACATATATATATATACATATATATATATATATATATATATTTATATATATATAATGCTACAACATTTGTTTTATTTTATATTTTGACAAGACTGCATATTTCCAAAAATGAAAATGACAGTACCAAAGGGAATTTTTCAAAAAAATAGAAATATCTTAATTTTAAATTTTACAATGCAATGGCTTGTCTCTCAAATCTAATAGGCTTTTATCCATTTGTTTATTCCTTGGCTTATTCCATTTTGTCTTTTACTGGTGTAAATTTATTCTAACTGTGTTTTTTTAATAGAGTATATATATTTCTCCCAGAATGATGATTTTTCACTCAAATTGAGTTTTTGTCAACAACCCATTAATTTAATTTAACCACACTATAGTACAAACTATATCAAGATTAATTTATCATTTTCTAGGAGTTCTAAGATGTATTTTCTCACCAAATTTTGACAGAATAACCCTACTATGCCAAATATACATAAAAATATGAAATAGCAAATCTATGAGTTTTTTAAACCTCAAATTGATAGCATAAATAGACATAGATATAAAACTATAAATCAAATCAAGCATAGAAAATTACTGAAAGTTCTACAAATAAAATCATAAGAAAGTTCTTTCAAACCCCTACCTCAATTCCAATGCCAGAAATTGAAATATAAAGCCTGTAGAATGCTGAAACCTCTAGATCTGACAACAGAAGAGCTCAATCCTGCAAATCTAAATCACAGTGCATTCAAAATCCAAATCTAGATGCAAACAATCTTCACCTAGAAATTCAAGCACACTCACAAAAGCTCAAGAACACAAAAAAGTCTCAAAGTCTCCCAAAAAATCTCTCTCTAAAAATTTCCAACAACCTGATTGAAAAATAAATGAATGCTAATTTCCCTATTAGGGATTCAACTCCACCATTCATGCAAACCCTAGATGACTCACAATAGAACTCCTAATCAAACTATCCCTCTTTTAGTTGAGAGAAAATACTAATTAATAATTAAAAATATATTTAATTGTGCACAACTCAACTTAGACTCCTAAAGACATGTTGTCACTTTTTTCAAACAAATCACATTCAAACTCAATAAAGCACATGTTAATAATAAAATCTATTATTAAATAATTTAATATTCCTAACATCATTAAATCATGCAATTTAATTATTTATTATCTAATGGACAATATTAATCCTATTTTCCAATATAATATTAATTTCCATAACTAAAGAAAATCACATATAAAAACAACAAAAAATCAAGATCATCAAAGAAACATACAGACTCAAAATAGAGAGCCACGAACTTTGTCTTTTTGACAAATCCAGATAGGGTAGTCAATAGATACTTATCCAACAATCAGGATAAATAGCCTTAGGATAGTGTTTTGGGTCTGTGTTATCTCCCCTCTGTTACCATTTGAGATATTGTGATAGGGCACGCTCATCCTGACAATTTAGGGAAGATGATGCCCGATACCTGTGAACCTACATACAACACCCGCATGTACAAACATATATAAATATATAAGAAACAATGGCGAGGATCGTCTGATTGCGTGGATCACACAAGAAAGTAACTACGACTCCGTCCCTCAACCACATAAGGCACGTGAAACAGAAATATAAAACAAGCACATCAATCATACACATGCCAGTATGGAGTTAGTAAAACTATAAGCATTAATAATTTCCTAACATATAATCTATCATCCTATAATAATCATGTAAAATTTATAAAATTGGACTAGGGGCGGGGGTACTATAGTGTACAAAGATGGGGGACCAAAAAGGGGGTATAAGTTGCTACTTTTTTTTCTAAAATCAGAAAACTTTGAACTTCAACAAGAAATTGAAGATAGTTAGACTCAAAATTTTAAAATGTGACAAGAACAAGAGTTGTAATACTTTGAATCTAGTTTCTAAACTACTAATTTATTTTGAAAATGGTGCAGATTAAGGCCCTCAAAAATGGGGAGCACAAAAAAGTGGTCCTTGTGAAAAAACATAACATTGCATCTAGTGTGCTCCCCCTAAAATGTTAACTTTTTTTGGAATTCTTTTAATCGCTCCAATGAGAAGTAAGCTAACAGCACGTAGTTTATCCCATATTTTTCTACTAATTATTTGATGAATGTATAATTTTTTATGAATTTCTAAAGTGCACACATCCTGAAAACTTGAAATTTCTGTGTGCTCCCCCTACAAATCATTCAAAATTAATCAAAAATAAATGTTTTTTTTACAGTGTTTATAATTGAGTCTAGTTTCTAAAAAAGTAACTTGTTGCAAAATTTGACGAACGAGCAAAAATCTAAGCCCAAACTACTACACATTGGTTTTTGACAAAAATCAAACATACATACAAAAGAAATTAGAGATGAAAATCTTAACATACTCAGAATTCAAAATAAATTATATGGTTAGATAGCTAACAAAGATATTTACAACATCTTGTAGTCTTATTATAATGTTATTGAACCAGAAATAAACTTGACGTGGAGCACACAAAAAATGATGTGAATTTTTTGTATCATCCTTAATATAGAAAGCTCACCCAACTATCCCATCGTTAAAAGCAGAAAGACCACACCGAACTGAAGGTAATAAAATTCTATACGTTATACAACCCACTTTCAGAAATATTATATGGGAGGTAGGGAGGCAGGTAGAGAGTCTTTTTCCCCTCCTACTTTATGTCCCACTATAATAGGCACCTACTAGGACTATTATATGGTCATTATATTGGACTAGAATATGGTCATTATAGAGGGGGAGGGGTATAGGGGGAGGGGGATTTTTCCCCCTTGGCCTCACCCGAGTTGACACAACACTCACCGCCTAGCCTGAGAAATAAACAAATGGCCAAACGGCCTAGCAGACATGTTACGTATATAAAGTGGCCCTGCAAATTTCAATTTGTACACCTTTGGTTCTCTCATAATTGCGAGTCGGGACACAAGTCGATTGAAAATAGGTTCCTATTTTAGGCGGGATGGCGGAAGGAGGCCCTACACCCCAATTCATTACTCGGCCTTATTTCATACCCCCCGAAGGGGTATGCGGCCGAGGGGTGCTTGTTACGCTGTGAACGAAGTAATACTAGGACAAGTGTTGACGTTAACATTTATAATGAAGTTATAACATATAGAACCAGACAAAGAGAGTTTTAGTTGGCCCTGGCCATGGGGGGGTCCCCCCAAACCCCCCCTACATGGTCCTGCAGGCAGGAAGCGAAGCATAGTTCCTGCTAGGACTCAAAGACAAGGAGAAACAATATAAGATAATATGGAAATATTATGCTTGGAGCCTATCTCTGGAGTGCTATCCCTCACTCCTTAGGTCGCTCTGGATATCGCTCCTACATTTGAAGATCATTTATTTGTTTGGACTGTCCTGTCTTGTACCCCTCATAGTTCATGTTGGGCCCCCTTCACCTTTTTTGGAAGGCGACAGGGCCCAGCCCTCCTCGAGGGTAGGTAGGCCAGTCCTAAAGAAAAAAATTTGCAATGTTCCCAGGTATCCAAGTGGGGCCCCTCTTGGGAGGTGCCCTACCTGTCTCCCCTCGATGTGTGTGTTTACCTAGAGATTCTTTCAAAAGCAAAGCATAGTTAGAGAATCTTTAAAAAGTGAATCATAGTTTTAACCTACCTTTTGAAAGATTGCTCTTGCCTTTTCATTCTCAGGCCTAACCCTACAAAGTGTTTCTGCTGGAAAACACATCTGAGGCCTATTTGAATCATCCATGCCTTTGGGTTGGATCTCTAAGGAAAATCCAAGCCTTAGGCTTGGTTGATTCCAATGTATTAAAACATGCAAATTTACTAGAGTGCATACATGCTATACTGCATATGCGCTATTAAAATTCATGGCTTACATAGCGTGTGCACACTATGTAACATCTAGAAAAAATACTTAAGTAAGTGAGAGAGAAAGAGAGATTGAGAAGGTGAGAAGGATAGAGAGAGAGAGAGAGAGAGAGAGAGAGAGAGAGAGAGAGAGAGAGAGAGAGAGAGAATTAGTAATTTAAGTGACTACAAATGGTTTATATTAAAAAACTATAGGAGTTTTTTATACCTTTAATAATCATATTATTATGTCGAATACATTTCATGACCCTTACATAATTCAGATTCCTTGAGAATTCATAGCATATACAAGATTGATTTTTTCACTTGTTCTTTCCTAATGAGTTTGTAGATGGTCTCTCTCTCTCTCTCTCTCTCTCTTAGAGACTCTATAAAGGTTACCCTAGAGCCCCTTTGTGCTCCGGTCCACCTTGAAGAATCATTTCATTCCACTACTCTACACCAACCATCAAAGTAAATACATGAAAGACTCACAAGCCCAAAACCCAAAATTATACAAAATGAATCTATTTGTCTCAAACCAAGAGTATAGGTCCCTTGGGATCTAGTCATGGCACACTCGATGTGCTCATGATGTGGTCTCAAACACAAACATCATGCATCCCAAATGTGATCATAAATCAACCATGGAGGAAAAATACCAAAGAAGGAAACATAAAAAGTGTTCATGAAGCACTGAACTAGGCACTTTACCATGAATATAGATTCATCCACAAATTTGAAATTCACAAAGTAAAACTATAGGGTGGTTGCAAAAATGATGCAACCTCAAAATTTCCCAAATATCAAACTTAAATTAAAGCTACAAAATTAAACCTAGTTTCCCCTTAGGTACCCAACAACACACCAATCTAATAAAATTTATGTTTTAGATAAACACAGAAAAATGGGAAGCGTAACAATACAAAATCCAAAATGCAAAACTTGACCTACTTGTAGAGAGAAAACTACGTTACAAAAAACCATAAGAATATGGGGGAGTACTAACTCTCATCCCATAAAGCATTTACAAACAAGATACAGCTTAAATAGTTGAGAAAAAAATAAAATAACAAAGGCCCTACCTCACAACCATAGGAGAAACCTAGAAAGACAAGGAATAAAGAAATTCCATCCAAAATCTTGAAGTACACTCCACACAAACAGGAGTACTCTTGATACAATTCCAACGAACTGCTACCCACCAGAAATTGACAACCCAGACAATCACAATGAACAAAAGATTGAGTTTCTCCAAAACAATTTGGAGCAAATTCCAAATTCTTCACCAAATTGAAAAGTGAAAAGTAAGTTAAAATAACCCCTTTTTTCCAAATAAATAGCACTTTCGCCCAAAAAGGAAAGTTAAAACAAATCACTTAAATATTTTCCACGAACTATTGATTCTTCAAAATTAAATTAATTGTTCACCAATTAAATGGAATTCGATTATGGAAAATTAGCTGACAATTGTATTAAATCCCCAAACACATAAAATTAGCATTTTCAATTAACCCTCTTCCACAACAACTACAGGAACTCTAATGCACAAATACACCACTAGTCAATCATAAAATGCATCATGAAGTCCACATTTACAAACATGTATTGGAGGGATAACATTATAAACACCGGTACATCATCCATACAAGAATGATATTGGCTCATAAATGAAAGACAAAAATTACTACCTCTTGTGCCAATGTCAAGGATATAGACACACTCAATTCCTATAGCTTAGGAAAAATGTGCCCGAAACCTATTCACTTAAACACGTAAATATCAAGTGTAGTTGCTCATAGTATAAATAGCCAAAGAACATGAATATACATGACATCAAATAGTGAAGGAGAATGAGACATCATTTGAACCTCATGAATGAGTAACTACAACTTCATCTCACTTTGTACATGCTATTTAAATAATCATTGCAATTAAATAAAACATTTTGTTTAAATATAAGTCTTTTAATTAAATCGTATTATGACAATATGAGCATAAACCAAAGAAAGTAAATAACTAAAATATCCAACAACATATAAGGCACAATATATCATGTAATCCAATAAAATCATCCTGATAACATATTCCATAGTCTCAAAAGTAAAATAAACTAGATAGATCATCATATGACATAATGTCACAGAAACAACACCATCATGCAGATATGATCAAAATGGTACATATAAAGATAATCTAACATCAAATCAGCTATGATATTGGTAAAGCCAAAATAACATAATGTCATCAAATGCATCTCATCGTGTAGATAACCACAAAATCATAATAAGAGTTTATCTCAAATCAAAAAAATTATGGAATAAAATGCAATCACGGGAGGCATTATATGGGGGCTCAATTAGTAAAGAATGGTCTTTTTTTGATCTATCATATGGGATTTCAAGCTTTTTTTTGGATGGATTCTTGGGATGGTCGTCCTTCTATCCCTTCTACTCATCCTCACCTTTAGCCTCTTTGTGATACTTTTACTATCGTTGGACGAGTCACTATTGACAATTATAAGATTACCCATAATTGTGGGCTCGTGGTCTATTTTCACCGGAAACATCCTTCTGAATGGCCTATAGGAGGATATGAGAAAGATAGGAATGATCTAGCTTAGATTCTTAAGTCTTGTGAGTGCACTACCTTAGTTGGGAATGATGTTTTGGCTTGGGCAGGAAATGGTTTATCTGGAAAGTTCTTTTTTGTTGGTTATGTTAAGCTAGTGTGGTAGACTTTTGGGGGCATTCAGGTTCCTTGGTGGAAACAAGTTGGTATAAGTTCTCATGGCCCAAGTGCAATTTTTTCATGTGGTTGGTGGTCAAAAAATAGTGTCTTAATTGACATAATTTATGTAAGCATGGTATTCAAGGCCCCTTGATGTGTGTGTTGTGTTGTAATAGTGAAGAAAGTGTCTCTTATCTATTTTTCCAATGCTCTTTCACTAGACCTATTTGTCACTTTTGGTGGGATGTTTGAAATCAAGCTTGTTGGCATGTCTCTTCTTTGGCTTAATTTTTTTTTTGATGGGGCAAGGCCCATGTCAAAACCTCATTTCTTAAAGTTGCTTGTACTCTTGGCCCTTCTTTTATTATTTGTCATATCTGATTGGAAAGGAATTGTTATATCTTTCAAGGTGTCATGTTGGGGGTGCAACACTTGCTGTTGAAAATTCTCCATCCTTTTGGAGAAACTATTTTGACAAAATGTGACTTCATAGATGCTATGGATCTTGCTGATGTTATTTGCTACAACCATCTCCATCTTCCTCCTCCAGAAGGCCAACTCATGAGAAATAGATGCAGACACCCTCTTTAGAAGATAAATAGGATAGAGAGGTGGAGTCCTTCGCAAGGCATTCTAAAAATTACCACAGATAGATATTCTTGGGAAACCCATGTCTTGCTGGTATTGGTGGAATAGGTAGAGATATCTTGGAGACTATTTATTTATTTTTTAATTATCTTGGAGACTATGTTATGGAGCATGCTTGTGCTCTTGGATGGACCAAGATCATTTGTGAATTAGATTCACAAATGGTAGTACATCTATTGATTTGATGACATTTGAGGATGTTAGTTGACAATTAGTTTTGGTTGTTAACCAAATTCTTAATTTGTGTGCTTCTTTGGATTATGTTACTTTCACTTATATCCCTAGGGAGTGGAATGGAGTAATGGATCTTGATAGAGTTGTTTGATGTACATGCTCTATTTTTCTTCTTGTTTGAATAAATTTTAACCCCTCTTTTATTTAACAATATCCAATATCGGCCTTAAAATGATATCTCTCAGCTTATTTGACATAAAAATAATTTAAAATTTAGGTACACTAGTAGTATTATGTATGATACTCGAAGTGTTTTCTATTATTATTGTGACATTTATAAATCAATAAACTTGAAATATGCATTTAGATTTTAGAATAATTATGCACTAGAATGAGTGTGATAAAATAAGTTATATTTCCTTTTGAATTTGAACATGGATGTACATTATTTTCTAATTAAATCCAACAATTCTTTCTTAATATCAAATGATGCATGGTTCAAATAAATAAAAATTAAATATAAGGAATGTCCTTTTATATATGAATATAATAGTAAATCACAAATATTTTTTAAAACTTAATTTGTGATGAAAGTATAAGATATTTGGAGTTGACTAATTATTTCTATTTCATTTTGATTTTGTAATTACCTAGATCAAAGTTATATAATTATGAAGTTAACCTCTTGCCTATGGGTACAAATTTGGTTAATTAATCAAATAGGATTAGTGTTCAAGATGGATTGGATTGGATATAAATTGGATTAATGATCAAATTACAGTAATAAGTCAATGGGAATTTGAGATTTCGCACTTATAAACAGTTTGATTTGAAAGTAATTTGATTTTATCTATTGCTCAAATGAGACATTTCCAATTGATTTAGGAAGTAGGAGGAACATATTTTCTTTTGTGAGGAGAGTAAATAGCTTGCATCCCTTACTATCATTCACATAATATTTTAGCATATACTAAATTTTGAATCGAGAGGTTGAGAATTAAATTAGATCATACAAGATCATGTGTTTTAGTTTGGTGAAGAAGATAATTTATAATGATCCCATTTACTATCACAAGAAATAATATCAGAAAAGAATCAATTTTTATGAGAATACCCATCCTCAAGCTCCTATAAACTAGGATAACCACACTTCGGCCATTACGTACCATTATGCCCAATCTTTGTATATATACCCATGTCCCCTAATGTTTAATGCATAATCCATCTATTTCTTTGGAAAGAAGATAATTCTTACTATGATTGCAGAGATATGGAGTTCACACACTCCTTGAAATTTTGGATGCTCTTTGATGCCTTTCTTCTTAGTTCTGTAACTATTGCTGATATATTCATGAACAATAATGCTCTTTCATTTGGAGAATCATTACCAGTCAAAAGGGGTATGTGGCATAGCAGATTGAATTTTTTTTTATGGTGGTCAATGTTCTTTTGAAATAATAATCTTTTTGTTTGGCTTATCTATTTTTTTCATTCCCTTATATTTCCAGTGAATAATATTCTATTCTCTAAGAGAATTGATTTTCCTAAGAAAAATAATGGAGAATGGTTTTTTCTTTCCGAAAAGAAGAGGGTAATTAAAAAGCAGTCTAAATATTGATTTGTTTAGGTGGCTCATTTGAAATCATATTAATAGGTGAGTTTTACCAAGAATCAAGACAAACCACCTAAAATAAGTTAAAACTTCGAGTTTAATATCTTCAGCTTATAACACTCTTAAATTTTGATTTGTTTAAATGACTTATTTGAATTCACAATAATAAGTAGGTCCTAATATCAAATGGAAAGTTTGATTTCAGATAAATCACTTGAATATAGCCAAACTTAGAATTTTTTGTTAAGCCCCGCTTTTAAAATATGGTCCATGAGATATACTAGACAATTTATTTTTTATTGTGATAAAATTTGTGGTGCAAGGTCATTAAAGGCTGAAATGAATATATGTGGAGCATCGGATGGGACCAAATGCCAGTTCTCTAGCTATGGTGAAGGGAATCTACTGGTGAACTGTGCCATTGGATTTGCAAGAGGTGTAACAGGTGGGAGAAATGGCCAAACCTACACCGTGACCAATTCTGATGACAACCCCAACAATCCACAACCAGGCACATTGTGTTATGGTGTCACTTTGGCCTCTTCAAACTCACAAGGAATATGGATCACTTTCAAACAGGATATGACAATTACCTTACAAAAAATGTTGCTTGTAGAGAGACACACAACTATAGATGGCAGGGGAGCCAAAGTTATCATCACTGGTTATGGATTTGGCTTGAACAAAGTGGAGAATGTTATAATTCATAACATTTAGATCATTGACAACAACTTCGACACAGTTCATATATTTGGATTGAAGAAGGTGTGGGTGGATCACCTCACTTCTTTCCGTGGAAAATCTAGTTTAGTGTTTTCTATTCCGGGTTCCACTGATGTCACCATCTCAAATTGTTGGCTATTTGAAACTAACTTCAATATGTTGTTGGGGGTAGATGATTCATTTGAAAATGACAAGAATGTGCGAGTCACTGTGTTTAGAAACTGGTTCAAGGATTCAAATCAGTGCAATCCTCATTGGAGGTAAATTTTTTTTGTAATTTTAATTTAAATAATATATTTTGAGTTTTGATTCATTTAGATGGTTCAATTGAAATCATATAATTAATCAATGCTAATAAAATTCCACAATCTACTTATCAAAAAAAGAAATTTCCACAATTCATCAAATAGAGATACCTCTGTTTCTGGATTTGATTGTGTGTAAGGTTTTTACATCAAAATTTTGAATCAGATTCCATGATCCATCATCATTTTTCTCCTCCAACTCTTCTCATCTTGATGGTGGATCAGGGAGTGTGATGTAAAAATTTTGCACACATTCATATCCAGAAACAACATTATCTCTATCATAGTATTAGACTAAAAAATTGTGTGATTCCATGAGCCACATAAACAAATGAAAACTTAAGATTTACGATTTCTACTGATCTTTAGATACAATATAAATAGATTTATTTTATATTTAACATGGTAGATGATTTTACTATCAATATTAAAGTTGGTTTGACAGAGTTCATTATCTCTACCTTTACTTCATCATTTATCTTTGAATGATAATTATGTTTCCTTTCAAATGGGGATACTGTCATGTGGTAAACAATCTATATGGAAACTGGGGAATCTATGCAATTAGTTCACAAGTGCATGAAAGAGTATATTCAGAGAGGAATGCATTTGTACCTAGGAAAAACACTGAAGTGACCGAATGGTATCCAGGGTATGAATCAAAATGGGACACCATGGAAAAAATAGAAAGCAACGGTGACAAACTTATGCAAGGTGCTACATTCCATGAATTCCTTTATACTGGAAAGATAGATGCTCCTCCTTGCCAAAATGGCCAATATCCTCCTATCACTAACACTGAAATAGTGCCATGTCTTGTTGAACATTGCTCTAGAGTGCTACTTCAAGGTGATATTCAGACATTCCTTAATGTATAAACAATAAAATTTCTTTCAAGAAAACCCCAATCACATAGATTTTTACCATGCATCACTTTTCTAAAGAGAATAAAATATTGTAAGCTTCCACCAATCTAATAAGACATAGCAGGGTCATTTTCTACTGCATTCAAGATCTCAGAATTTTTTTAACATCTAATCTTGTGTTTGTATTATTACAGGAAAAGCGATTTTCAAACAATTAAACGGATGAAGCACATAACCACTTTAGCAAGGAGGATGACATTTTGAAAATTAGACTTTGTGATCTTAAGAACTTACCAAAATCTAGCACCCTAGAGAAAAATAATTATTCTCCGGGTTTAGGTTGTAGGAAATCCTCTAGAATAAGAAACAAAAGGAATAAGAATTCCATTCCGGAAGCCCTAGCAGAATTACCCCTAGTTTCTTCTAGAAATAAAGCGAAGGGAGGTTTAGGCTCACTCAAACCTCTAAAAAATTCATCAAACCAGAAGTCTATTTCTTCAAGATGGGTGAGAAGGACAGGAAGTATATAAGATGGATATTGGAGATGGAAGGATTTCACAAATATTGGGGCCAATTACCAAGAATTATAGCTGATAAAATACACTTTAGAAAAAACATCTTTTCTTTTAAAAAATGCCAACGGTGAGATTATTTGGTTTGGATCAAAGGATGGTAACTACAAGGTGAAGGAAGGGTATAAATCATTAACACAACATTCTCAAAAATCTTCCTTGATCCCCATTCACCTTTGTTGGAAAAAAATGTGTTTGCCTAAAGCTGGTACATTCCTTTGGGTAGCCTTTTAGGACTGTATTTTGACTGCAGAGAAATTCACAAAAATGGGGTTCTTTGGGTCATCTAGATGCACACTATGCCATAATCACAAAGAGAATCTCAATCATTTATTATTCTCTTGTTAGTTTTCAGCGGAGTATTGGTTTTGGTTACACTCAAAATTGAATTCGAAAGTTGCTTCTCCACAAGATCTGCAATCACACCTTATTGCTTGGCCATCTCTCTTCAAAGAAAGCTTATGTGAAAACCTTTGGATCATATCCCCATCAATACTTCTATGGGAACTATGGAAGGAAAGGAATAGCAGATTATTCTAAGAGAAAGCATTGAACATGAATCAGCTATTAAATAGAATTGAGGAAGCTATAGTGGAGGTCATGAATTCCTAGAATTAGACATTCTCAACCATTCATAAATTTTACACTAGTTGGGATGATAGGATGTTAAAAAGCTGGCATGGATTGAAAACGCCTACCATTATTGGTAGAGGTAGCAAGGGTAGCTCTTTTCACAGGTTGACATGTGTCTGGAAATCTCCTTCTCCAGGCTGGGTTAAATTAAATTTTGATGGGGCATCAAGAGGAAATCCGGGTCCTTCTGGGGTGGGTTGTATTATTCATTCAGAAAATGGCCAAATTATTGCTCAATTAGCACAGCCATTAGACCCGGACACTAACAATGTAGTAGAAATAAAAGCTCTTTATCATGGTTTGGTTCTAGCTAGAGAACTTAATCTTAATAGAATTAAAATAGAAGGAGATTCATTGATTATTATAAATGCCCTAAGGATAGGGTCCATTTTAAATTGGAAACTTTAATCTTATTTAGAAAACATATTAAGCCTAATTCCAAAATTTGAATCTTCAACGGCTAATCACATTTACCGTGAAGGCAATGGCAAAGTGGATGTGGTGGCAAATCAGGTAGCAGATGGAATACACGTTAGATCAATCTCCAACGGTTGGTTCCCTAGTCAAATCCACCAATGTTAATGAGCAGAGAACAACTTTAAAATTGATCACTTCGTAGATATTAGTCAGACTAGCTTCCCCTTTTGGTGATGATTCTAATGAGGATATTGACTGGATACACAATTCTAGGCCTTGTGCTCCTGTAAGTTTGGATTTTTTTTAAGGTTTGCCTCAAACTCAAAGGGGAATTGATTCTATATTTATGGTCATGGATGGATTCTCTAAAATGTTTCATTTCATTCTATGTAAGAATACTAGTGATGCTACCAATATTGCTAAGATTTATCATATCCAAAGTGTCATGCTAGGTTTCCACAATGCTTCTCCTTCAAAAGATTGTCTCTCATTGATCCTCTAGGCATGCACAATTTTTTGACTTTGAACAAAAACCCTTCTTGTAGAAAAAATCAGCCCAAGGGTCTCTATCTGTGATGATAGGATTGTTCCACACTTGATACACATCTTTTAAATCTACATCATCTACATACAACTCTTTTATATTATCAAATCCAACATTGTTCTAGTCTAAGTCTCATGCAACAATGAATTCCTCCTACTAAATGCATCATAACCCTTATTTGTTTGTCCGCTTTTATGCTCCAATAGAAGATTGTTAGTGTAATTAGTTAATGATAATTACACTTACTTAAGTTTACTTAGGATAATTCATTTAGGGTAAGTGAATGTAATGCCCCACAAGGGAACCTAGGAGAACTTAACTGAAACATGCATCTAAGTTGGCAGAATAATTTTTTTTTAAACAGTTAACATCCAAGATAAACATCCATGCAGAATCAATTACCATTTACTCTCAATAATACAATAACCAATACGAGTTACAACTCTCAAGGGCTCCTTGATAAATATTAATTTAACATTAATTAATTAATTTAGATTAGGTACAATTACAAAACTCATATAAATAAATGAAGGATAAAACAACATCACATAGAAGAAGAAATAAATACAACTGGTACCATAAGGTATCTATAAATCTACATCCACTGCACATGTCATAGGGTATGTAATATAATAATAGAAATGAAGAACACAAGACATCTCTGAAGAGCTGGTACAAAGATACAAGATCACAAGGAAGAAGATCAAGAAGAAGAAGAACACCTCTCCAACAATGAAGATCAAGAAGGAGCAACTACAACAGGGATCATCTAGGACTGGTACATGAACGTCAAAATTTCAAATGGTAAAAGAATCACTACCACCCAACCTCATGAATCTAAATGGTCCACTCCCACTATGCTACGGAGATAACAACAAATCCCACTCGGATAACAAACATCAAACAAATCAAGCTAAGGAAAGGATCCTGAAAGCTCTCTAACTCAAGGTGAAAAAGTAATAATGTCATGAAAGACTCACTAATCCAGAGGCAACTGACACATGTAGGATAACTAGACTATGCATAGGAAGGTGTCATCATGTATGTCTAAACCTTCAATCTCATCTTGGTAATCTCTTTGGATCCCAGCACCCAAGTGACTATACGTGGTGTCAATGACTTCTCGTACTGATAAAGCCATTGACTATGTCAACTCATCCCTTAAAAGGGGGCTAGTCATCTTCTCCATTCCCACCTTAGTCTGTACTAGCACTAAGCCAAGGAAAGGAAACTTATCTTGTTAGGTTCATTTTAAAATCTCTCAATGTTATATTATGTAATCACTTGATTAAAATACTTAACAATAAGTGATCTTGGCAGCCACTTGTGGGCCCCGAGGCTTATTGCAAGCCACCTCCTACTACATATCTAGGTAAACTACCCTAGGCTCATAGATCTCACATAGATCACAAAAGATAAAAATGTCCCTCAGGACTATTCCATAAAATTATAGGAACATACTAGTTCTCACATAACCATGATATCACAAAACACTTTCAGAGTGTTCACAAAAGAATATATACACATGATCCTGTGGATCGAATATAAAAATCAATACCGTATTCTTCTTTATAGAATATGAAGTAAAACTCAATACAACATGAGCCCAAATGGTCAAAGCAGGGATGATAATCAGAATACACACACATATCAAATATAATACTGAAACCATGTCATGACCGACTCATACCCAAGCCTCTATTTCCCCCTAGGTCTTCTAATACCTGACAACCCATATAGAAAAAGAAGACACTCTAGGCATGAAGAAAACAACACTCACATTATTGAATACTGAAATTAATCTATAAACATTTAGATTTCACATCCCGCATAATTGATTTCAAGCATAAAAGTAATTAAATCTACTAGGGGAAATTTAGAACATAATATTGCAATACTTGACCTATGCAAAGAAAATTCCCTTATGCCATCCAGTGAACTTAACAGAACAAAAAGATCCAATTTCAATGGTCGCACCTCAAATCCCAACATTTCATTATTAGTTTCTAATAAAGAAATAAGGTACATCAATTCTATTGTAACAATATATATCCACACGGCACTAGATAACTGACCACAGAGTTAAGCTAATTTGATCTGTATTTATAGCAATAAGCTATTTAGTAAACTCCAATTGGGATATCATTAATTAACAAAAATATAAGGTTATTTCCCAGGACAATGAATTATCTAAGTATACGGTTAAAATTATCATTTTAACACATAAGGTCTTTTAATACTAATTTAATTAACTCCATTTAAACAATATAATAATTTAACAAAGGTTTAACTAAATCAAATTAAATTATAATTAAATTTAATATTAATGAAATTTAAAACAAATTAAAAAAAACATAATATAAAATCATGTGGGGGAAAATCCCCTATGGACCCCCGCGCCCTTCGGCCGCCTGCATGTCATGACATCGCACGTATTGCCGGGTCGTGCTTTGGACGACTTGTAGGGCCATGCACGACACGTCCTCTAGAGCCCTGCTCTGCGCAGATTCTGTAGGGTCGGGGTTGGGGGTACTGTGTGCCCACCTCCCCCCATTTAATTTTTATTTTTCCAAAAAAAAACTTTTAGATTTAATTTAATTAAATCCCTTGCCAAACAATTTTCATTTTCCCTCCAATTTGTATTTTCTTTGATATATATATATATATATATATATATATATATATATATATATATATATATATATATATATATATATATATATATATATAATGACAGGACTGCATATTTCCAAAAATGAAAATGACAGTACAAAAGGGAATTTTTCAAAAAAATAGAAATATCTTAATTTTAACTTTTACAATGCAATAGCTTGTCTCTCAAATATAATAGGCTTTTATACATTTGTTTATTCCTTGGCTTATTCCATTTTGTCTTTTACTGGTGTAAATTTATTCTGTGTTTTTTTAATAGAGTATATATATTTTTCCCAGAATGATGATTTTTCACTCAAATTGAGTTTTTGTCAACAACCCATTAATTTAATTTAACCACACTATAGTACAAACTATATCAAGATTAATTTATCATTTTCTAGGAGTTCTAAGATGTATTTTCTCTCCAAATTTTGATAGCATAGCCCTACTATGCCAAATATACATAAAAATATGAAATAGCAAATCTATGAGTTTTTTAAACCTCAAATTGATAGCATAAATAGACACAGCTATAAAACTATAAATCAAATCAAGCATAGAGAATTACTGAAAGTTCTACAAATGAAATCATAAGAAAGTTCTTTCAAACCCCTATATCAATTCCAATGCCAGAAATTGAAATAAAAAGCCTGTAGAATGCTGAAACCTCCAGATCTGACAACAGAAGAGCTCAATCCTACAAATCTGACTCACAGTGCATGCAAAATCCAAATCTAGATGCAAACAATCTTCACCTAGAAATTCAAGCACACTCACAAAAGCTCAAGAACACAAAGAAGTCTCAAAATCTCCCAAAAAATCTCTCTCTAAAAATTTCCAACAACCTGATTGAAAAACAAATGAGTGCTAATTTCCCTATTAGGGATTCAACTCCACCATTCATGCAAACCCTAGATGACTCACAATAGAACTCCTAATCAAACTCTCCCTCTTTTAGTTGAGAGAAAATACTAATTAATAATTAAAAATATATTTAATTGTGCACAATTCAACTTAGACTCCTAAAGACAAGTTGTTACCTTTTTCAAACAAATCACATTCAAACTCAATAAAGCACATGTTAATAATAAAATCTATTATTAAATAATTTAATATTCCTAACATCATTAAATCATGCAATTTAATAATTTATTATCTAATGGACAATATTAATCCTATTTTCCAATATAATATTAATTTCCATAACTAAATAAAATCACATAAAAATAACAAAAAATCAAGATCATAAAATAAACATACAGACTCAAAATAGAGAATCACGAACTTTGTCTTTTTGACAAAGCCAGATAGGGTAGTCAATAGATACTTATCCAACAATCAAGATAAATAGCCTTAGGATAGGGTTTTGGGTCCGTGTTATCTCCCCTCTCTTACCATTTGATATATTGTGACAGGGCATGCTCATCCTGACAATTCAGGGAAGACAATGCCCGATACTTGTGAACCTACATACAACACCTGCATGTACAAACATATATAAATATATAACAAACAATGGCTGGGATCATCTGATCGTGTGGATCTCGCAAGAAAGTACCTACGCCTCCATCCCTCAACCACATAAGACACGTCTAAAAGAAATATAAAACAAGCACATCAATCATACACATGCCAGTATGGGGTTAGTAAAACTATAAGCATTAATAATTTCCTAACATATAATCTATCATCCTATAATAATCATGTAACATTTATAAAATTGGACTAAGGGCGGGGTTCTATAGTGTACAAAGATGGGGGACCAAAAAGGGGGTATAAGTTGCTACTTTTTTTTGTAAAATCAGCAAACTTTGAACTTCAATGAGAAATTGAAGATAGTTAGACTCGACATTTTAAGATGTGACAAGAACAGGAGTTGTAATACTTTGAATCTAGTTTCTAAACTACTAATTTATTTTGAAAATGGTGCAGATTAAAGCCCTCAAAAAGGGGGAGCACAAAAAAGTGGTCCTATTTTTTTGTGAAAAAGCATAACATTGCATCTGGTGCACTCCCCCTAAAATGTTAACTTTTTTTTTAATTCTTTTAATCACTCCAATGAGAAGTTAGCTAACATCACGTAGTTTATCCCATATTTTTCTACTAATTATTTGATGAATGTATAATTTTTTATGAATTTATGAAGTGCACACATCCTGAAAATGTTAAATTTCTGTGTGCTCCCCCTACAAATCATTCAAAATTAATCAAAAATAAATGTTTTTTATAAAGTGTGTATAATTGAGTCTAGTTTCTAAAAAAGTAACTTGTTGCAAAATTTGACGAACGAGCCAAAATCTAAGCCCAAACTACTACACATTGGTTTTTGACAAAAATCAGACATACATACAAAAGAAATTAGAGATGAAAATGTTAACATACTAAGAATTCAAAATAAATTATATGGTTAGATAGCTAACAAAGATATTTACAACATCTTATAGTCTTATTATAATGTTATTCAACCACGAATAAACCTGATGAGGAGCACACAAAAAATGATGTGTGACTTTTTGTATCATGCTTAATACAGAAAGCTCACCCGACTATCCCATCCTTAAAAGGAGAAAGACCGTGCTGAACTAAAGGTAATAAAGTTCTATACGTTATATAACCCACTTTTAGAAATATGATAAGGGAGGTAGGGATGTAGGTAGAGAATCCTTTCCCCCCCTAATTTATGTCCCACTATAATAGGTGCCTAACTAGGACTATTATATGGTCATTATATTGGACTAGAATATGGTCATTATAGAGGGGGAGGGGTATAGGGGGAGGGGGATTTTTCCTCCCTGGACTCACCTGAGTCAACACGACGCCCGCCACCTAGCCTAAGAAACAAACAAATGGCCAAATGGCTTGGCAGACATGTTATGTATATAAAGTGGCCCTATAAATTTCAATTTGTACACCTTTGGTTCTCTCATAATTGTGAGTTGGGGCACAAGCCGAGAGAAAATAGGTTCCTATTTCAGGCAGGATGGTGGAAGGAGGCCCTGGACCCCAATTCATTACTCGGCCTTATTCCATACCCCCCAAAGGGGTATGTGGCCAAGGGGTGCCTGTTATGCTGTGAACGAAGTAATACTAGGACAAGTGTTGACGTTAACATTTATAATGAAGTTATAACATATACAACCGGACAAAGAGATTTTTAATTGGCCCTGGCCATGGGGGGGGTCCCCCCAAACCCCCCCTACTTGGTCCTGCAAGGATAAGTTTTTTCTGATTGATCCTGCCCTTGCAAGTTGGAATTTGAAGAATGAGATTAAAGCTTTCATTCAAAGAATGAGCAGGTAGGAAGCGAAGCATAGTTCCTGCCAGGACTTGAAGACAAGGAGAAACAATATAAGCTAATATGGGAATGTTATGCTTGGAGCCTCTCTCTAGAGTGCTATCCCTCACTCCTTAGGTCGCTCTTGATATCTCTCCTGCGTTCAAAGATCATTTCTTTGTTTGGACTATCCTATCTTGTACTACTCGTCATTCATGCATGGCCCCCTTCACATTTTTTGGAAGGCTATAGGGCCTAGCCCTCCTCGGGGGTAGGCAGGTCAGTCCTAAAGAAAAAAACTTGCAATGTTCCTAGGTATCCAGGTGGGGCCCCTCTCGAGAGGTGCCCTACCTATCTCCCCTCGATGTGTGTGTTTACGTAGAGATTCTTTCAAAAGAAAAGCATAGTTAGAGAATCTTGAAAAAGTGAAGCGTAGTTTTAACCTACCTTTTGAAAGATTGATGTTGCCTTTTCTTTCTCAGGCCAAACCCTACAAATCATTTCTACTGGAAAACACATCTGAGGCCTATTTCAATCCTCCAAGCCTTTGGGTTGGATCTCCAAGGCAAATCCAAGCAGTAAGCTTGGTGGATTCCAATGTATTAAAACATGCAAATGTACTATAGTTCATACATGCTATATTGCATATGCGCTATTCAAATTCATGGCTTACATAGCGTGTGTGCACTATGTAACATCTAGAAAAAATGCTTAAGTGAGAGAGAAAGAGAGATTGAGAAGGTGAGAAGGAGAGAGAGAGAGAGAGAGAGAGAGAGAGAGAGAGAGAGAGAGAGAGAGAGAGAGAGAGAGAGAGAGAGAGAGAGAGAGAGAGAGAGAGAGAGAGAATTAGTAATTTAAGTGACTACAAATGGTTTATATTAAAAAAGTGTAGGATTTTTTTATACCTTTAATAATCATATTATTATGTCGAATACATTTCATGACCCTTACATAATTAAGATTCCTTGAGAATTCATAGCATATACAAGATTGATTTTTGCACTTGTTCTTGCCTAATGAGTTGTAGATGGTCTCTCTCTCTCTCTCTCTCTCTCTCTCTCTCTCTGAGACTCTATCAAGGTTACCCTAGAGTCCCTTTGTGCTCCGGTCCACCTTGAAGATTCATTCCATTCCACTACTCTACACCAACCATCAAAGTAAATACATGAAAGACTCACAAGTCCAAAACCCAAAATTATACAAAATGAATCTATTTGTCTCAAACCAAGAGTATAGGTCCCTTGGGATCTAGTCATGGCACACTTGATGTGCTCATGATGTGGTCTCAAACACAAACATCATGCATCCCAAATGTAATCATAAATCAACCATGGATGAAAAATACCAAAGAAGGAAACATAAAAAGTGTTCATGACACACTCAACTGGGCACTTTACCATAAATATAGATTCATCCACAAATTTGAAATTCACAAAGTAAAACTATAGGGTGGTTGCAAAAATGATGCAAAATCAAAATTTCCCAAAAATCAAACTTAAAATAAAGCTACAAAATTAAACCTATTTTCCCCTTAGGTACCCAACAACACACCAATCTAATAAAATTTAAGTTTCAGATAAACACAGAAAAATGGGAAGTGTAAGATTTTCTCATACATGAAAAGATGGATGAGAGAAATGAAATTTCAAAATGGTCGCATGATCACAAGCTGTAAAATAATATCATGCGATCATGCGGGGAAGAGGGGAGTATCCAATAGAGAGTCCATCGGATTCGTTGGAGGGGAAGGCAAACAGTGATATAAGGATAATAGCCACTCCCATGATCAAGGTCGCATGATCACAAGAGGTAAAAACTTGTCTTGCAATCATGCGGGGAAGAGGGGAGTATCAAACATAGAGTTCAGCGGATTCAATGGAGGGTTAGGTAGACAACGATATCCATATGGGGCCAGGTAGCAGCTTCCATCATAGAAGTAGGTGTTCGATCAGTACCAACTGCAACAAGATTTGTCACACTATGGTAAGGTTTCCCGTCAACCCTCTCCCCCTCCACATTTTCAATCGGTCCTGTTTGCACAAAAAAATTGGGTGAAGGGCAACACTGCCTCCCGTTTTGATCCTGATGACATAATGAAAATATTTAGTTGAAAAGTAATAGTCCAACTGGCCAAGCCTTTTTTTGTGAATCTTAGATTCACTAACGTACCAGTAAAGCCCCAGTCTAGGTTGCAGAGGAAGGAGGGTTTCAATAAGGTAGTACAACATCTCAAAGCCCCTTTAACAATGCACAATCTATTCATGAGGTGGGAGGTAATATTTTCTTGCCAAGACAAAGAGCTTAGGGTAGATATAGGTGCTTCCACAAGCAAGAAATACTGGACATTTGTGAAGGCACGCCACCAGGATCGCCTATAGCCATACGATATAATCAGGGGCCCACTAAAAAATAGGGAGATTTGAGGGTTACAAAGTAGATATCTAATCAACATACTGGGTAATCTCATCAGGTCACAACAAATAGAGCCCCTTTCAATCCTAAGCAATCTATTCAAGTTTGGCAGATGAAGCAGAGCACTCTTCAGAAGGAAACTCACTAGGGGTCCGAGACTCGTGATCATACATCAATATCCTTTCCAGATCATCTGCTTCAAGATCAAATTCATCATCTCTAAAATATAGCATTAATAGGTACATTTTCGAGAACAGGCTTATGTATTGATGATATTAAAATTTGGGCCTTTGACAATTGGCTAGGGTTAATTGATGTTTTTTGGTTAAATATTGAGTTGGGTTATTTTCTTGCTAAATTTGAAAACTCTGATATGAGGGATGGGATACACAAGATCAAAAGTTGGTTCTGCAAAGGATTTGGACTCTTTACTACAGTATGGACCCCTAACCTAAAACTACAAGATAGAGCTCCACTTTTCTTCCCCATTTGGATTGCCTTGCCAAACATGCCTTTAGAATTCAGAGATTTGGACATAGTAGAAATCATTGCTAATCGGCTTGGTATTTTTGCTAAGCATGACCTAATACCATTTGAGGTGCCTCACTGAGAAGTTAGAGTGTGTATCCTTCATGATGGGACTTCTGAATTGCCAAAATGTATTTCCCTAAAATCCAAATGGGGGAAGTGGGATCAAAAAATTCATCTTCAAAATGAGGAGACTATCATGTTATATCAGCTTCAATTAGGGCACTTCACAACTCATTGCCAATCCCAACCATTAACCCAATTGAGGGTATGTGATAACTTCTGTACAAATCCTTTCTAGTGCTCCATATCACATATCCCTCAACAAGCGGAATTGAAATCTTCTTCCCCATATGAAGCTTCTATCTACTTTTATTGGGCTATAAGTATCTTTATGGTGTTCTTGAGTGCCTCCAAGCAGCCTGCCTTATTAGAGTGGAGTAAATTAGAAGACTTAAGTTTCAGTCAAGATGACATAGTACAACACTTAATGTTTTCAGATTCTCCTGCTACAAATCCAATTACAAATGATGTGTTTGATAAAAAGGTGTTGGTAAATCTGCAAGCTAGGAAAATTTCAGAAGAGTTATTGATAGACCTAGCTACCAAAATAATATTTGAAATAGTAGAAGAAGAGGGGATCCTTCAGTATGAAGGTGTGTACAACAAACAAGATCAACATAAAAGCCTGAGTGATGGGTTCACCACTATTCCAGTAGAAGAGAATATGCAACTGCTTGAAGAGCATCAGATTCTAAACATGCACCAACAAAGTGACAATAATAAGTCTCAAGTGGTAAAGGAGCTCAGTATGGATTCTAAAGGCTCTTCTTCTTGAGATTCTACTAGTCAATCTAAGGGGAGAGTTAATGGGCAGAAAGAAGATATATCCATCGACCTTAATAAAGACTACAACAATGCAGCTAGTATGTTGCTGCCTCCATTTGAATTAGAGGAGACTGTTCACTCCCACATTGTAGAATGGATACAGAATAACACATTTCCTACATCAGTGGAAAACCTAGCAGGATATGACCAAGAATTGCATGATGATCCAGATTTGGCTATTGATCGGACTAATCAGGAAATATGTGATGGCCCAAACAATACCACTTGTGTTGTAGGAGCAGGTCCTATGGCTTTTGACCCTAATATGTCACTATCAATTGAGCTATCACCATTACATCAAGCACAAGCCAAGGCTTCACCAAAAAAAAGAGGTAGAAAGCCCAAAAGTACTATAGTCAAAGAAGAAATTGAAGCTGGAATTCAGTCAACACTGGATGGGAAGTTCACACCTTCCAAAAGATTGATGAGGAGAACAAAAGGTTCTCCTTGTCAGCAATGAAGATAGCATCTTGCAAGGTCAGAGAACTCAATGACTCTAACAAAAGAAATAGAATCAAGCTAGAAATTGATTCTATAAAAGTGGATATTATACTACTTCAAGAAACAAAGATGTCAGATGAGGTTTTTAACAAAACTATTGGGAAATGGACAAAATGGAATGTTGTTCATAGTCCAACGATAGGTGCATCAAGTGGACTGGCTATCCTCTGGGATACTAATCTTTTTCAAGTCCAAATTATTGAGAAGAAAGATAATTGGCAAGCCATCAGATTGGAATGTTTTGATACTAAAATATTATTGTTTAATGTTTATGGGCCCACAGCAACCCAAGACAAATTGAGATTGTGGTCAGAGATTACTTAGTTTTTACAACTTTAATTAGACACACATATCATATTGGGGGGAGATTTTAATGCCATTTTAAAACTATCAGAAAAAATGGGTGGAATTTGTCCACCAATGAGGACAATTCAGGACTTTGCAAATTTTGTTGAAGATAATGGCCTAATGGATGTTGTGCCATCAAATGGGTCATTTACATGGACCAACAAAAGGGCAAATTTATCTCAAATAGCGATCAGATTAGATAGATTTCTCCTCTCCCAATGCTGGAAATTAGTCAATGTTACATTTCACTCAGAAATTCTACCACAACCAAGTTCAGATCATTTCCCAATTTGTCTGCATTTGAACACGACAGGAAAACAACAAGATTTCCAACATAGACCATCATTCAAGTTTGAAAGAATGTGGTTACGCCACCCAAGTTTTTTGAATTCACTTAACCATTGTTGGAATTCAGTGCCCGCGATAGATGGAACTAAAATGTTCCAGTTTGCACACAAGATGAAGCTCACCAAACAGTGGATCAAGAAATGGAATGAGATGATATTTAAGAATATTTTTAAAGAGAAAGAAATATTCAAGGGCAAATTAGAGGACATATATAACACTATTATAAAGAAAGGGATGAATAATGACTCCTTCGCTACTTAGAAAAGTCTAGTACAGGAGTGGGAGGAAATTTGCAACAGAGAAGAGGAATACTAGAGGCAGAAGTCAAGAGAACTTTGGCTAAAAGAGGGGGATAGAAATACAAAATACTTTCATGTGTCATAGCTAAACTAAAACAGTGAGCAATTCTATTCTCTCTATAACCAAAGCTGACAATGGCATCTTATTGTCAGAACCTCAAAGCATACAAGATGAAGGGGTCAGATTTTTTCAAAATTTGTTAGCCCCTCCTGCCATTGCTTGTCCACTGCCACCTCCAATGGAGGAATTTCTAGAGGCAATCCCCAACATGATCTCAATAGTGGATAATTTAAAACTTATGGCTCCATTTCCCATTCAGGAATTGAAAAAAGTGGTCTCTTCCTTGCCTCCGGACAAAGCCCCAGGCCCAGATGGCTTTACTGCTGTATTCTTTCAAGTAGGCTAGGACTGGATTGGATGGGAATTATTGGATGTTATAGAAGAATCAAGGACCAGAAAGACCATGTTGAAAAACTTCAACACTACTAATATAGCCATTATTCCAAAAGTGCAAAATCCAAAGACATTTGCAGACTTCCAACCGATATCCTTATGCAATACTATTTATAAAATCATCACAAAGGCTATTTACTTAAGGATGCAGTACCTTATCCCTAAGATTGTCTCACATCCACAAGGGGGCTTCGTTCCAAGTAGAGAGACAATGGAAGGAGCTCTAGTGGCTCATGAAGTTCTTCATTCTATCCACAATAGTAAATCAGCACATTTTGTTATTAAACTGGACATGATGAAAGCATATGACAGAGTTAGTTGGGATTTCCTCATTAAGGTCCTACAAAAATTTGGATTTTCAAGAAGTTGGTGTAAATGGGTAAAAGCTTGTGTTTCGGGTGCATCTTTTTCAGTTTTGATAAATGGTGTTCTGGTGGGTTATTTTTCATCTACACAAGGAGTTAGGCAGGGGGATCCTTTATCACCAGTCTTATTCATTTTAATGGCAGAGACATTTAGTAAGTTCATACTTTGGAAGAAAGCATCAGGCAAGTGGTTGGGTGTGCAAATTGGTCAAACAAATATCTCAATGACTCACTCACTCTTCACTGATGATACATTATTATTTGGTACATCAAACATCAGGGAGGCCAGGCAAATCAAAGAAACCTTGGACCTGTATACCATAGCATCAAATTAGAGAGTTAATCCTCTCAAATACTAGATATATCTATTTAATACAAATCAAATTGTATCTATTAAAATTGTTAACCTCTTTGGATTTTCAGTGGATTCCCTTCCATCAGTCTACCTTGGTATCCCATTTTTCACGGGGGAAAATAAAATCAGTTATTGGACACCAATCATCGAAAGGATTAAAGCCAGGGTGGTTGCATGGAAAGCCAGGTGGTTGTCTCTCTCAGGTAGAATACTTTTAGTCAAAATAGTTCTCTCAGCAATCCCCAATTATTACTTATCAATCCTCAAGGCTCCTATGTTGGTCATTTAAAAAATTCAGAAACTGATTAGATATTTTCTATGGACTGGGAACATGAGCGGAGAAAAGAAAATCCCTTTAGTCTCGATAGAGAAATTAGCACAAGTTAAGCGGCTCGGTGGGGCAGGGATTCATGATCTACAAAAGCGGAACATAGCATTTGGGGGAAAATTAGTATGGCAAATGTATTCTCAGCCACATAATATTTGGTGCCAAATAATGCAAGCCAAGTACTTAGATGGTTCTAACCTGGCTAGAATTATATCGGTATTTGACCCCCCTAAAGGGTCAGCCATTTGGGACTTCATGATCTCTTCCAGAGATTTAATATGCAAGTATATTATATGGGAAGTCCATAATGGTCAATCAGTCAAGTTTTGGCGTGACTCATGGAGTGGGGTACCACTTTTGATTAGTAAAAATGACATTGGAATGGAGGATATTATCTCTATAGCAAAAAATGTTTGGGGTATTCACTTAATTGGATATGTATCTGCTTTATGCCTGCACTCAAGGACAGTAATTTGGAAAGACCCCCAAGAGCTACCTCTCTCACCACAAAAAATTCAACTATTTCAGAAAATCTTGTCTCAAAGACTGATCTACTTATCAAACTTGGAGGATAATTTGATATGGGCTCTAGCAGAAGATGGGAATTTCAATATTAAGGATGTATATAAACTTATTTAGCAGAGAGACGCAACCAAGCAACCATCCCGTGCTTATTCCTTCTGCTGGAATAATCTAACATTACCAAAAGCAGGTTGCTTTTCTTGGCTAGCTTTGAATAATAGGGTATTAACAAGCGAGTGGCTTCAGAGACTTAATATAGCTCAGCCTTTTAATTGTCTACATTGTGATAATCATCAAGAAGACACAGACCACCTATTCTTAAAATGTGAATTTTCTCAAGAATGATGGCATTTTGTCCTTAGAAAGTTACAATATCCAACTCCTCTTCCATGAAAGCTAAGGGACCTGTTTGACTCATGGCCACAACTATATTCATCCTCCCTTTTTTCAGCAATTTGGAAGTGCACTCCAGCAATAGTGGTCTGGGCAATTTGGTGGGAGAGAAATAAAAGAATCTTTCACAGACAATTTTTGACAATCCAAGTGGTCACAGCTCAAATAGAAAGATCGATATCAGAACTAGTTAATGCCGGCCATAATAAGCTTAAACATAATCTAATTATGACATCATGGGACTCATTTATATTGCGAGAGTGGAAACAAATGCATGCTCCCTTTGGTTGGTGTTATCAACCAAAACCAAACAAAATGCTGGACAGAGAAGGGATTAAGTGGATGCCGCCATCCAAAGGGTTTAGCAAGATTAACTTTGATGGCTCTTCAAGAGGGAATCTAGGTAAATCAGGGGTGGGAATTTGTATCCATAATTTTCAAGGAATAATACTAGCAGTAAAATGTTGCCCGCTTCCTGATGGCACAAACAATATGGTTGAGGCCAAGGCATTATTAGAAGGCCTAATATTAGCAAAAAATGGAGGCTTCCATCAGATTCAAATAGAGGGAGATTCAATAGTGATTATATCTGCATGTATAAGCAGAATATCTCATAACTGGAAACTATCATACATACTTCAGCAGATTTGGCTGTTACTGGATTCATTTCAAGAAGTTTAGATCTCTCACACACTTAGAGAGGGTAATAGACTAGTAGACCATCTGGAAAACAAAGCTTGTGATGGGTATGAATTGGTGGCTATTAATGATGATTCATTTATTAATCATGATGCCAAGTTGAAGGAAATCTATAGTCAAGAAATAGTGTCATGTGCAGTTGATGCCTCAAATGTTTGGATGTGAAGTTTGTTCTTTAACAGATGCATATATATTTCCCCATCTGCAAGCTCATCGGCACACATGTGATTGTGGCTGTGAAGTCACAAGCAATAAGGGATGCAATTCAATTGGTTGTTGGGGAAGAGAGCAATTTGATGGAGGAAGATACACACATTACAATGCTGGATAACAGATCAGAGTAAACAGAGCATATATTAATGCCCAATTTTTTGATTTACAGACTGTGCCCAAAGATGCCTATGCCCAGAATATCATCTATATTTCTGTATATGACTGAACTTCAAAACATTCCTTTTATTTACAATATATAATTCCTATAGAACAATCTTGAAATGATCTGGATTACATCTGAATGAGAGAAACGTCAGAGAAAAGGGAATATAAAATGTACTGCATTTATTACAGTAGTTGGCAGATGAAAATGGGCTGGTTGCATGATCACATGAAGAAAATATTGCTCATGCGATCATGCGACAAGAGCAATAGAAGGGGACCCACACACTTTGGAACATTTGCAAAGTTATCGCATAAGGAAAAAGAGCCTAGCCAAAACTTTAGGCAGCGCATAATATTTGTGGTTGTCTCATGATTGCATAAACCAAATAAGGGTTATGCGGTCATGTGAAAAGGTGAATGGAGAGGGCCCCACACAAAACTATCATAGGTTTGCATATAGAAAAGCAGTCGCATTTAATTCAGTGGTTGCGGCTCACAAAGAGCTAGGCAAGTAAAGAGGTCACATGATCACATGGGTGGGATTGAAGCCATGCGATCATGCGATAAGGTACGTGGCACAATTGATGGTAGGTGCAGAAGATGGATGGTAGCTGGGGTAGTTAATGTAGAGTGGTGGAAAGGAGTGTGGTTGCTTGATCGCAAGCGAAGAGAGAGATGGCTTGCGATCAAGCGACAAGGCATTGAGAAAGCTTGCGGTAGAAAGAAGTACGGTGAATAGGGAAAATTAACAACTTCCCTGCTAGCATCCACGTCCTTCAACATACTAGACTCTCATTCATGGAGCATTTGTAACATGATGGACTTATTCCAGTCAATGTCTCTGGTGTCTTTGTTGTATTGCTCAAAATATGTAATACTTATGTATTTATATATCCTTGGATATATGCATGTATATAACTATGATCTCGGGGTTTCTTACTGGTTCTTCCATGGGGGAGTTATTGAATCAGATTAATAAAATATGGTGGTTACACCACTTTTTCTTTAAAAAAAAAATAATACAAAATCCAAAATGCAAAACTTGACCTACTTGTAGAGAGCAAACTAGGTTACAAAAAACCATAAGAATATGGGGGAGTACTAATTCTCATCCCATAAAGCATTTACAAACAAGATACAGCTTAAATAGTTGAGAAAAAAATAAAATAATAAAGGCCCTACCTCACAGCCATAGGAGAAACCTAGAAAGACAAGGAATAAATAAATTCCATCCAGAATCCTGAAGTACACTCCACACAAATAGGAGTACTCATGATACAACTCCAACGAACTTCTACCCACCAGAAATTGACAACCCAGACAATCACAATGAACAAAAGATTGAGTTTCTCCTAAACAATTTGGAGCAAATTCCAAATTCTTCACCAAATTCCAATTCTTCACAAACAACAGTCAGATGGGTCAATTACCTCTAGTTACTATCAAAATCTAACTGCTTTAAAAACTCAAGCACTGGCCTTTAATTCTAATAGTTATTATGAATTTTTAAACATGAAATCTTTGTTTGGTTTGTTTGATAACAAGTAATTCTATTTTTTAAGGGATTCTCATAAAAAGTTATTCATAAATATAGGCATAAAAAGCTACAGTAGAAAACAAACCCTTAACAAATTAAAAAAAAAACTATCAGCAAACAATTAAAAAGATGAATCACATAACCACTTTAGCAAGGAGGATGACATTTTGAAAATCAAACTCTGTGATCTTAAGAACTTACCAAAATCTAGCACCCCAGAGCAAAATAATTATTCTCCAGGTTCAGGTTTCAGGAAATCCTCCAGAATAAGAAACAAAAGGAATAAGGATTCCATTCCAGAAGCCCTAGCAGAATTACCCCTGGTTTCTTCTAGAAATAAAGTGAACGGAGGTTTAAGCTCACTCAAACCTCTAAAAAATTCATCAAACCAGAAGTCTATTTATTCAAGATGGGTGGGAAGGACAAGAAGCATAGAAGATGGATATTGGAGATGGAAGGATTTCACAAATATTGGGGCCAATTACCAAGAATTACAGCTGATAAAATCCACTTTACAAAAAAGATCTTTTCTTTTAAAAAATGCCAACGGTGAGATTATTTGGTTTGGATCAAAGGATGGTAACTACAAGGTGAAGGAAGGGCATAAATTATTAACACAACATTCTCAAAAATCTTCCATGATCCCCATTCACCTTTGTTGGAAAAAAATGTGTTTGCCTAAAGAGCTGGTACATTCCTTTGGGTAGCCTTTCAGGACTATATTTTGATTGCAGAGAAATTCACAAAAATGGGGTTCTTTGGCTCATCTAGATGCACACCATGCCATAATCACAAAGAGAATCTCAATCATTTATTATTCTCTTGTTAGTTTTCAGGGGAGTGTTGGGATTGGTTACACTCAAAACTGAATTGGAAAGTTGCTTCTCCACAAGATCTGCAATCACACCTTATTGCTTGGTCATCTCTCTTCAAAGAAAGGTTATGTGGAAACCTTTGGATCATATCCCCATCAATACTTCTATGGGAATTATGGAAGAGAAAGGAATAGCAGATTATTCCAAGAGAAAGCATTGAACATGAATCAGCTATTAAATAGAATTGAGGAAGCTATAGTGGAGGTCATGAATTCTAGGAATCAAACATTCTCAACCATTCATAAATTTTACACCAGTTGGGATCATAGGATGTTAAAAAGCTGGCATGGATTGAAAATGCCTACCATTATTGGTAGAGGCAGCAAGGGCAACTCTTTTCACAGGTTGACATGTGTTTGGAAATCTCCTTCTCCAGGCTAGGTTAAATTAAATTTTGATGCGCCATCAAGAGGAAATCCAGGTCCTTTTGGGGCGGGTTGTATTATTCATTCAACAGATGGCCAAATTATTGCTCAATTAGCACAGCCATTAGACCCGGACACTAACAATGTAGCAGAAATAAAAGTTCTTTATCATGGTTTGGTTCTAGCCAGAGAACTTAATCTTAATAGAATTGAAATAGAAGAGATTCAATGATTATTATAAATGCGATAAGGACAGGTCCCATTTTAAATTGAAAACATCAATCTTATTTAGAAAACATTGTAAGCCTAATTTCAAAATTTGAATCTTCAACGGCTAATCACATTTACCGCGAAGGGCAATCGCAAAGCAGATGTGCTGGCAAATCAGGCAACAGATGGAATACACGTTAGATCAATCTCCAATGGTTGGCTC
>BSBK01013469.1:0-54106 GCA_027943335.1 Chamaecyparis obtusa | reverse complement strand
AAGACCCCATATGACCTTTAGGGCCCCTAAGGGTGGCATGGGGTCCTAAGAACCACTTTACACCCCTCATGACTCCTTATACCCCTTAGGACCTCTTGAGAACAACAAGATGTTTTCCTATCGATGCTATGGGGTTATAAGGGGTCGTAGGATTGATTATGATCTCTTAAACACCTCTTTGATATCCTAGGACATATCAGTGAGTCCCAAGACCCCATATGACCCTTAGAACCCCTAAGGGTCGCATGGGGTCCTAAGAACCACTTTACACCCCTTACGACTCCTTATGACCCTCTACGACCAATTAGGACCCTTTACGGACCCCTAAGGGGTCACATGGGGTCCTAAGAACCACTTTACACCCCTTACAACTCCTTATGACCCTCTACGACCAATTAGGACCCTTTACGGACACCTAAGGGTCACATGAGGTCCTAAGAACCACTTTACACCCCTTACGACTCCTTATGACCCTCTATGACCAATCAGGACCCTTTACAGACATCTAAGGGTCACATGGGGTCCTAAGAACCACTTTACACCCCTTACGACTCCTTATGACCCTATACAACCAATTAGGACCCTTTACAGACACCTAAGGGTCACATGGGGTCCTAACAACCACTTTACACCCCTTACGACTCCTTACGACCCTCTACGACCAATTAGGACCCTTTACAGACACCTAAGGGTCACATGGGGTCCTAACAACCACTTTACACCCCTTACGACTCCTTATGACCCTCTATAACCAATTAGGACCCTTTACGGACACCTAAGGGTCACATGGGTCCTAAGAACCACTTCACACCTTTACGACTCCTTATGATCCTCTACAACCAATTAGGACCCTTTACGGACACCTAAGGGTCACATGGGGTCCTAAGAACCGCTTTACACCCCTTACGACTCCTTATGACCCTCTACGACCAATTAGGACCCCTAAGGAACACTTAAAACCCCATTATTCATTAACTTTCTTGCACTCTCCTCTCTCTCTCTCAGTCACCCCTCTATCTCTCTTTGTCTCTTTATCACGTCTCTCTCTCTCTCTCTCTCTCTCTCTCTCTCTCTCTCTCTCTCTCTCTCTCTCTCTCTCTCTCTCTCTTTCTCTCTGCCTTTCTCCCCCCATCTATTTCTCTTTTATGCATTTCTAGAAAGGGCGTTCTCCAAATAGGGTGTGTACCAAAAAGGGCGTACACCCTATTTGGCGCACACCCTTTGTAGAAAGCCCAAAAATGGAAAAAAAAACCCAAGAATCCCATGGAGGCCCACTTTTACTGTATTCTGTCTAGAACATGCATTTTGCACAACAAATATTCACTTTCATGGTGTTGGAGGTCAAAAGTAGACTATTTTATCAACTTGGACCACCTTTTGTTGCAAGGTCAACATTGTGGTGCAAAAAACAACCTTTATTTAGCAAATTTGACATATTTCAAGGTAAGTTTTGTTTGTTCTTGCATGCAAAAATGTGAATAAATCCTTTTTATTTTATTTCATATTATATGGACTTGTGGAAAGCAAAATAGATATGTATTGGACTATAGTTGTATTATAATTTGATATATATAAATTGTAATACTTTTATATTATGTTATGACTTATTATAATAGATTGATTAAAAAAACCATAATTGTTGTATTAGACTGATGTTTTATAATGTGTAAATTTTAATGAATTTCAATGTATATATAGATCTTATTCATCATGCCGAGAAAATGACCTAAGATTCAAACACCCAAAAAGCATGAAATAGAGAAAGAGAAGAAAAGAGAAAGAATGGGACAACTTCGCGAACAATGACAATTGGAGCCCATACAAGAAGAATTACCTAATAGGAGAGAATTGGAATTGGAAAAAAAAAGGAATTGAATGAGAAAGTTTAGTGCAACACGACAATTGAATTATGAAGGGGTGAGTATATCATCTATTGGATCGCAAGTTGAAGGGATGCCATCATCCAATGTTGGAGGTGCACATGAATTATCTAATGTTGAAGACATCGTACACTCTACACCTCAAAGTGTAGCCACACCATCGTATTATGTTGAAGGCACACCATTAGCTACATTCAAAGGAATAGACACATCATTGCATCATTGTGAAGGCACCTCATTTCCAACTTCTGAAGCTGTAGGAATCACACCATTGCATCGTGTTGAAGAAACACAATATTCATCTCAAGTTGGTGAAGGTCCATCTTCCACATCTCAATTTGAAGGCATGTCATCTTCGGTCAAAGGTACGCAATTCATCCCTAACGTTGTTGACATTCCCAATGTTGAGCCTACACAACAATTGAGAACACCTCCTAGAGTTTTGCATAGAAAGCCTAAATATTTGATTGATATTGACACTAATATTTTGAAACCAATGCCTGACAAGATTCCCAAGCGCACTTTTCAAAGATATACTAACCGAATATGGAGGATATTTTTTGAGAATTTGAATGTCACAGGAAGATGTCAATTGTTTGTTGAAATGATGAGAAATCTTAAATTTAGGCCTATCATGAAGATTCTTGGGTTAAGAACAGATGACACCTCCACTAAAAAAGCTATTGTAAAGAATCTAATGGATGCATATGAGACTATGGGTTCTACATCACACACGAAAGATAGTAATGTCACACGACGTGTGATGACATCAACAATGGTGAGAAATCAAATGAAGAAGTCTCGACTCATTAGAAAGACAAGTAAATCATTGAAAATAAATAGGTCTCTAATGAGAGCCATGGAAAGGCATCAAAGAGTGGAAGATTCAAATAGCAATGAACTATGTGCTTTTTCTGGTAGATTGCCACGGAAAGACAAAGACATTGTTGAAGCTTTGAAATCCTTCATTGAAAATTTTTGGAAGAATAATACATGAGTATCTCCTAATCAAAGAGATGTTGTAAGGAGGAGGATTGGTAGTCGATTGCGTGATCCACATCCAAAGCATTTTTTGGATTCAACCCAAACACAATTTTTTGCAAAATTTATAGAGGTGTATCCTCAAATTAAAATTAGTCAAAGATTTTTTGAAATGGCTAAACCTTTTTATGTCAAGATAAATCACACACACACAACTTGCTGTTGTAGAGTACATATTGAATTTTCTAACCATTATACTGTCTATCGGCATATATGTGTATGTTTGCATGCTAACAATGTCTTGTAGGAGTGTAACATAAAGGAGCCACCTAGATCTTCAAGGGAATTGATAGCTACCATTTTATGTCATAGACCGGACGGACAACGATTTCAAAAACTATCATGTTTGAATGGTACATGTGTACATTACGGTAGTTTGCAAGATTTACCTATTTGTCAGCATATGGAAAGTAGTCATGCAATTGGTAATGAAATAGTAGAATTTGGAAAATATAAGACCATTGCATATGCTCTAAAAGATGGAAAAAAGGCAAAAAGATGTGATTTAGTAATTGATAGGATTCCGGTGTATCAGTTCATGGATATATTTTGCGGGAAAATTGTGTATGAATATGCAATGCATACACATAGAGCATGATGGTTGGATACACAATTCAAGTTATGCAAGGACACTTTTCTGATTGATACAATTGTTTCAGTTGTGGACTTTTCTGAAAACTACACTTTGCAACCACAAAATGAGGTACAATCATAGTAGTACAACTCTCAACAGGTTGCTATATTTGTTCATATAGCATACTTGCATGCACCTGATAGTACGGAGGAAAATAGGAAGATATTGAGGGAGTACCATTTTTATATGAGCGATGATCACTCACATTATATAGAGTTTGTACATGGTTTCTTTAGTTTGTTTTATGGTGATTTCGCAAATAGGAGCATACCATATCATCAACACATCATATGGTCAGATAATTGTACATCCCAATTCAAGAATTCTCGCATGTTTTATTGGTTGAGCAGGATGCACAAGAACACTGATATTCAATATATGTGGAATTTCACTGAGGCAGGCCATGGAAAGGGAGAGCATGATGGTGCGGGAGCATGTATAAAAAGAGCTTTAGCATGTGAAGAATTAAAGTATGAGGGGGGAGCAAACTTATCAAATGCAAGATGTATTGTCAACTGGTGTAATGCCACAATGGGCCCAGGTAAGGAAGGTGAGTCAACAATTCATAGATTTTTTTGGTTGATTGATGAAACTAACATTGCACCATATGAGGATTGTTGTACAGTAATAGGATCAAGTGAGCTACACTCTTTTAGAAGTTGTAATGCAGGTTCATGGATGGTATACACATGACATATGGCATCCTTTTGTTCATCTTGTGCAGAGGAGAATTGGGATGAGTGCGACTCAAAGGAATGGGTTGATGAATGGTCTATAAGACCTTTGAGCCCACTTGACTCCTATCGTCTGCCAACAACATTGCAACTAGGGGACATGGCAACATCTATTGACTTTGACCATTTTTCAGATATAGTGCAACCAGGTAAATTGTCCATTTATATAGTTTGTCTAAACTATTTTGGATATTAATGTACTGAATATGTCTATGTTGTTGTAGGTCATGTTTTTACAGTTATTGCACCTGAATACAATGACGAAGGGACAGATTATTATTTCTGTCATTTTGTTGAGGCCAAAAATAAATTGGATGTTGCAGTTGTAGACAGTGAAGGATTACAATACCCTATAGGAGCGGTTGTTGTAACAGGAACATGGCTTAGATGATATGGTATGAAGAACTCTAAGTTGTGGTTGTTCGAGGATTGGGAGACACACAAGAAGATTCTAAATTATTCAAACCTTGTTGTTGCCTCGAATGTTACTTTGATTAGATATGGGGGCAAGCCAATGAAAAGAACTCTTTGGAAGGTTCCTGAGTCATAGCATGAGGCAATACTTAACACACTAAAGGTTAAGGCAGATCCAGCTGGTTCAATGGACTAAATCGGGCTATACTAAAATGTTGTAATATGTGTTCAACTATACTATTTGTTTCTCTAACAAATTTAGCTTCTATGGTACAGACCCTGTGTGTATAAAGGGAAGTTTGTAATTGTAATGATAATGCAACGCTGCATATTTTTTGGGTAATGCCGGAGGTTTTCTCCACTCAGCTCTTTCCTACCAGTGCCTTTATTGAGTTGAGTTGTAAACATGTTTCATATATTAATAAAAAAAGAAACATGTTTACAATAATTCCTTAGCATTTTTATGGTTTTTTATCCAATGAAAAACTGTGTAATTTTTATGTGACTAATGATGGGACAGGAATAAGATTTGTTCTTAGATCAAATTTCCTCAAAAACATGTTAGATCAGATATAAAACTTGGTCAAATCTCCTCAAAACATGTTAGATCAGATATAACAAGACCATTAAAATCATTTCCAATCCAAATGAACTCATAAAAGCAAAAGAAACTTAAAATTTGCATCCAAAATAAAGGGTTTTCCTTCAATTTCTTGCAACATTGCCAAAATGGTCACTTCACAAAGAAACGATATAAAATTTGAAGAATTATCCACTACTTAAGATCTGAAAAGAAATTTTTTATCATATCAAAATATTTTCCAAAGTTTTATCCACCCATCAAGAGTAAAACCCACAAAACTTGCAAGATGACTCCTTGAGCAACATTGCCAAAATGGTCACCTTACAAAGAACCTATACAAATTTGGAAGAATTTTTTGCTGCTTAAGATCTTAAAATTAAGTTCTCAACATATAAACACAATCCCCAAAATTTGAACTACCCATCATGAGCAAAACCCATCAAACTTGCAAGATGTCACTTTAGACAACTATGTCAAAATATGCATTTTACAAAGCAACTATGTCAAACTGTGCCTCGCACACTCAAACTGTCACTTTCGTTAGGTTCGGGTGGCTGGGTAACAACCAAGGACCAACTCGTTCTAGACACCCAATCCTTGGAACGTTCCAAAACGCACTCAGGGCAAGTGTCCCTTACAGTGCCCAAAGCATGAAAAACAATGATCTTCCGATGGTAATTTCTCAGAACCTATGTGAGGTATCAAAAAACCCTTAGGTGCTACAAGAAAGCATCACCAAGGTCTACAATAACCTCTCTCAATTTTTCTAGATCTGCCTCCATTCGAAAATGACAGCCCTATCTCGGGCGATGCAAGTAGAGGCAGTGAGGGTCAGTTCAAAGTTGCAATCTTGTATATCTTTCGAACCTTGCATCGCACACTCAAACCATCACTTCCGTTAGCTCCGGATGGCCGAGTGAATGCTAGTGGAGGTCTCCTCTTGCAAGAGGAATTGACATAACGCTACCGATCACTGTGGACCGGGTGTCCCTTAAGGTGCCCAAAGCATCGAAATCGATGAACTTCAAGAGGGCGTATCTCAGAACCAGTGTGAGGTATCAACAAATCATCAGGTGCTATAGGATGGCATCAATGAGGTCTATAATAACCTCTCTCAATTTTATTGGATCACCTTCCATTGGAAAATGGAAGCCCTGTCTCGGGCGATGCAAGTAGAGGCAGTGAGGGTCAGTCAAAGTTGCAATCTTGTATATCTTTCGAACCATGCATTGCACATTTGAACTGTCACTTCCGTTAGCTCCAGGTGGCCGGGTAAATGATAGTGGAGGTCTCTACTTGCAAGTGGAATCAACATAATGCTACTGACCACTGTGGACTGGTGTGTCCCTTAAGGTGCTTAAAGCACCAAAATTGATGAACTTCAAGGGGGTGTATCTCGGAACTAGTGTGAGTTATCAATGAACCCGTTATGTGCTATAGGATGGCATCAATGAGGTCTATAATAACCTCTCTCAGTTTTATTGGATCACCTTCCATTCGAAAATGGTAGCCCTGTCTTGGGTGATGCAAGTAGAGGCAGTGAGGGTTTATAAGCAACAAATTGGGGATTTCATGTTTGGAGAGTTGATGGGTCAAAATTGACCATGGATTTCTTCAATTAGACACAAATGATGAACTTTCACCAAGTTTGGAGAGATTTGGAGTTGTTTTGCTAATGGTTGCTTTGTAAAAGTGCTTGATTTTCACTTAAAAACTGTCACAGACCTAGATTTAAGAACTTTGGTCGGAAACAACACACCTTAAGTTTTACATAAATTGTGTAAGAGGATAAAGGGTATCTTAAAATACTTTTACTTTTTCAAGTTGTTTGGAACAAATTGGAGAAAACAATTGAAAATTGTCTCTGCTGCTCCACAAAGGCAAAATGCACATGACAACAATTTGGCAAAAATGCTAATAATGTACTTTCTAATATAATAATGACTTGAAACTTGTTTGGAATGATTAATGTTATATTTGACAACCATCAAATCTTCCCAAGAACACCTGCATGCAAAGACTGCTACAAGAATGAAGACAGAAGAGAGACAGAAAGCTATGGCGGCCAAAAGGCCAGAGACTACAAAACCATGTTGCAAGAAAATAATCTTCTATTAACAATGATGAAAATAATACAATCTCCTTATGAATTACAAAGAGGGAATCCTTATAAAAGGATACCAAAACCCTAAAGGTGAAAACCCTAAAGAATAATGAGATGCCTAAGTCTAACTTAAGTGTAGAGAATAATAGACTAATAATTAAATAAATTAATTATTAGCTATAATATGACTACTCTAACACCCCCCCTTAAGTGTAACTTAGGGAGAAGCTAAACAACTAAGGACTACAAGATGCATGAAAACAAAATGCATGAAAGAGCTATGGGTCCCGGCAACAAGGCCTGATCAGGTACCCAAGTACAATAAAATAAACTAGATGAAGGAAACAAAGCCTCCAATCTAGGGAATGTCCCAAAGAAAGGAACAAGAAAGAGCATGAAGCATCTCTGAAGCATGAAGCTGCAAACACTGTCAGAAGAATACTGCTGGAACCCCCACTGAAATAGTGCATGACCAGGTAGAGAAGACAAAGTCTGAAGAGCTGATCAATCAAAGAGGTGACCTCCAAAAAAGGAATGAATGAGTGTCTATATAGCAGATGATCCATCTCACCGAAATACATAGGTGCCTAGCCACTGCATCCGCCTAGTACATAGGAACAAAAACTGAATACGTAGATCACTTAACCGAACCAAGGAAGCAATAGAGCCAACAGGTGAACGCCCCCATAATGCTGAACAGGGAGAGGGGTGACAGGAACACTGAAATGCAATGCCAGAAACATCTGCAAGAAGAAGAAATAGGAACACCTATGTGCAAAAGAAGGTACAAGCATAGGATAAAGGGCGATGTCATAGACACAGTCTACATGGGCTAATGTCATGGAAGGTACGCTCACTTGACAAGAGTGGATGCGCCTATAGTGGCAAATGCATCAGAATCCCCCCATGGCACTTTATAACTGAGTGCGAATACTAAAACTGAACCAGGTGAAAAAGATCTCAGAAATGCAGAAGAGGGCACTTTATCTTAGTGCATTTACAGAACAAAGATACATCAGAAAGAGCATGCAAGCTCAGAAGTCAGAAAGAAGAGTGCACTAAGAAACCAGAAGAAGAGATCCCCGGACCTGTAGAACCAAGCACACCACCAGAGGGCATAAACTGCATAACTCGGAGGAGTGAAAACCTGGAGCAAAATCTGGAAGAAATACCTCTGCCACTGAATAGTACACAGAATCAGCTTTCCGACGATATCTCGTTTGCCAAAAAAGGAGTCTGGAAGAGCCAGATATGACTCCCGGAAGGCAAAAAGAGATATCAGACTTCAATAGCAAAAAACACTATTGAAACGGTGGAACCAAAAAACCTAACCTCCACCATCGAAAAGTGCTCGGAAAGAGCTTTCCGACGATATATGGAAGTCAGAAAAAGACCCCCGTATACTCCCTGTAGAGCGAAAAAGGCCCAGGTACCCCCAAAAAGGCAAAAAAAGAGCCCCAGGGGCTAAAAAAAATAGGCCCCTGGGCGCATGGCGCGCTCCGGGGGCTGGGCCGCAGCCCCTGGTCGGTCATATGACCGCGCTGCTGTGAAATGAGCCTGCGGGGGCTGAAACGGGCTGCCACCGGCGGCGGGGGCCAGCGGAGCGGCGGTGGGCCGGGCGGAGCCTGCAGAGCGGCCGACGGGCCAGTGGGCGGCGGTGGCCGCGGAATGGTGGCGGGGGCCGGTGGGGGCCGAGAGGAGCTCGGGCGGCATGGAGGCGCGCTGGCCGGCAGTTGCTGCGGGTGGCGCGTTGGCGGCGCGCTGGCGGCGCGCCATTTTTTAAAAGAAAAACCCCTTTTTTTTTGCATTTTTCAAGAATTTTTCTCGATTTTCGAGCCCGTACGGCCCATAGGAGGCCGAAAAAATTCCCCAGAGGCTCCGGTGTCCAAATCGGACGAGCTTTATATGGATTCTAGGGTTTTTGGGCCTTCTGGACGCAATGGAAGTGTCTGTTTGGGCCCAAAATGCCTCCAAAAATAGAGACCCCCCCAGAACCACTAAAAAAAGCCAAGAAAGCTTCTGAAACCCTCTGTGCTTCAATAAAATAGGAACAGTGAACCACAGATCAGCTCTGATACCATGTTATATTTGACAACCATCAAATCTTCCCAAGAACACCTACATGCAAAGACTGCTACAAGAATGAAGACAGAAGAGAGATAGAAAGCTATGGCAGCCAAAAGGCCAGAGACTGCAAAACCATGTTGCAAGAAAATAATCTTCTATTAACAATGATGAAAATAATACAATCTCCTTATGAATTACAAAGAGGGAATCCTTATAAAAGGATACCAAAACCCTAAAGGTGAAAACCCTAAAGAATAATGAGATGCCTAAGTCTAACTTAAGTGTAGAGAATAATAGACTAATAATTAAATAAATTAATTATTAGCTATAATATGACTACTCTAACAATTAATACATCATATGAAGCATCTTAGAATGTTTGGAATCATCTATCTGAGTGGTTAAGCACAAATTCATGTTTGACAACATTAAGGTTCTGAAAGTACACTAATAGTGCATAAGCAAACTTGGGTCATTAATGAGTTGTAAAGGGAAAATAATGATGTTGTAGTTAATATGCCTTAATATGTTGCAGTTAACATGGCTTACAAGTGCCAAGTCATCATTTAATCAGGAAGTACATTCTTTGCATTATGCTACTTGTAACAGCAACAACTGTATTTAATTAATTTATCCAACTTTTTCCAAAGAAGTTGCAAAAATAAAAACACATTCAGATACCCTTTTCAGCTTTACACAACATATCCAAAAATTAGTATTGGTTACTTTGTAACAAATTGCTAAAAAATGTGACTGTGACAGTTTTTGAAGGAAAAGGATGCACTTTAACAAAGCAACTAGTAGAGAAACTCATTCAATCTTCTTAAAAATTGGTGAAATTTCATCATTTACATCTAATTAGACAAATACATGGTAAATTTGGACCTATGCATTCATTTACTATGAAAGCCCCAATTAGGTGCTTGAAAACCCTCTTTGGCTAGGGCATCACCAATGTACAGTCTATGCACACTTTCAGGATAATTCCTCTTGCACACACCATGTCCCTAACATCAATAACAAGATTCAATCATAAAAGCATAGGGTCCTTAAGCACAATCATTGGCTGTGTAAGGGGTGGCACTCTCCCAGTGCACCAGAATCATGCTTTTGGCTGCTCCTTTCCACTTTTCCATGCTTTCCTGCAATAAATCTTCTCATAATATTCTTATTCAAGGTTAATAGGCTATGATACATATTAGTAGATCCATCCTTATGGTTAGGAGTGCATACTAAGGATGGATCATGCCAAAATCACTAGAAATCCAATGCAAAATTGTGTAATATTTTGGAGCAGTAGAGATATATCTTGCAAAAAAGAATACAATCTACTTATAAATGATTCAATATACCTTATAACACCTTCTTACATCAGGTCAAATCATCACCAATCAATAGACCATCAAAAACCTTCAAGAAACTATCATGGATGCTCCTGCTAATCTTGCATATCTTTCAAACCGTGTGTCGTACACTTGAACCATTGCTTCCGTTGGCTCTGAGTGGCCAGGAAAATGTTGGTGGAGGTCTCCTCTTTCAAGCAGAATCGACAAAACGCTAGCGACCACTGTGGACCGGTGTGTCCCTTAAGATTCCCAAAGCACCAAAATTGGTGAACTTCAAAGGGGCGTATCTTGGATCCCATGAGAGATATCAATGAACCATCAACTACCATAGGACGGCATCATTGAGGTCTACAAACACCTCTCTCGGTTTCTTTAGATCGCTCACCTTTTGAAAATGGCAGCCTGGTCTCGGGAGATGCAAATAGAGGCAGTGAGGGTCAGTTGAAAGTGCTAATCTTGCATATCTTTCAAACCGTGTGTCGTGCACTCAAACCATTGGTTCTGTTAGCACTGTATGGCCATGTAAACACTAGTGGAGGTCTCCTCTTGCAAGAGGAATTGACAGAACGCTACCAACCACTGTGGACCGGTGTGACCCTTAAGGTGCCCAAAGCACCGAAATCGGCCAACTTCCTCTGGGCATAACTCGGAGCCCGTGCAAGGTATCTATGGACCATTAGGTGCTACAAGAGGGAATTTCCAAGTTTTAGAATAACCTCTCTTAGTTTCTTTAGATCCCTCTCCATTTGAAAATGGCAGCCCGGTCTCGAGCGATGCAAATAGAGGCAGTGAGGGTCAGTTGAAAGTTCTAATCTTGCATATCTTTCAAACCGTGTGTCATGCAATTGAACCATTGGTTTTGTTAGCTCTGTATGGATGGGTAAATGCTAGTGGAGGTCTCATCTTGCAAGAGGAATCGACAGAACGCTATCGCCCACTATGGACTGGTGTGACCCTCAAGGTGCCTAAAGCACCGAAATCGGCAAAATTCATCGAGGCATATCTCAGAGCCCATGTGAGGTATCTACAGACCATCAGGTGCTACAAGAGGGGATTGTTGAGTTCTACAATAACCTCTCTTGGTTCCTTTAGATCCCTCTCCCTTTCAAAATGGAAGCTCGGTCTTGAGTGATGCAAATAGAGGCTAGTGAGGGTCAATTGAAAGTGCTAATCTTGCATATCTTTCGAACCGTGTGTCTTGCACTTGAACCGTTGATTCTGTTAGCTCCATATGGCCTGGTAAATGCTAGTGGAGGTCTCCTCTTGCAAGCAGAATCGACAGAACACTACCGACCACTATGGACCGGTGTGACCCTTAAGGTGCCCAAAGCACCGAAATCAATGAACTTCATTGGGGCATATCTTGGAGTCCATCCAAGGTATCTACAGACTGTCAGGTGCTACAAGAGGGGATTTTTGAGTTCTACAACAACCCCTCTCAATTTCTTTAGAGCCCTCTCCCTTTGAAAATGGCAGCCCGGTCTCAAGCGATGCAAATAGAGGTAGTGAGGGTCAGTTGAAAGTGCTAATCTTGCATATCTTTCGAACCATGTGTCGTGCACTTGAACCATTAGTTCTGTTAGCTCTGTATGGCTTGGTAAATTCTAGTGGAGGTCTCCTCTTGCAAGCGGAATTGACAGAATGCTACTGACCACTATGGACCGATGTGACCCTTAAGGTGCCCAAAGCACCGAAATTGGTGAACTTCATTGGGGCATATCTCGAAGCCCATGCGAGGTATCTACAGACTATCAAGTGCTACAAGAGGGGATTTTTGAGTTCTACAACAACCTCTCTTGATTTCTTTAGATCCCTCTCCCTTTGAAAATGGCAGTCTGGTCTCGAGTGATGCAAATAGAGGTAGTGAGGGTTAGTTGAAAGTGCTAATCTTGCATATCTTTCAAACTATGTGTCATGCACTCGAACTGTTGGTTTTTTTAACTCCGTATGGCATGGTAAATGCTAGTGGAGGTCTCCTCTTGCAAGCGAAATTGACAAAATGCTACCGACCACTGTGGACAGGTGTGACCCTCAAGGTGCCCAAAGCACCGAAATCGGCAAACTTCATTGAGGCATATCTCAGAGCCCATGTGAGGTATCTACGGACCGTTAGGTGCTATAGGATTATGTCACGAATGCCTAGAAAAAACTAAGGTAGTTTCTAAAAATTCATCTTGGTTTGAGTTTCATACCATAATCTCAGTTTGCCTAAAAATGTGTAGTGTACACCAGTAGACTCGAGTCTTGACAACTCAAATTTAGATTTCTTCCTAACAAATTACATCACCGATATACACAACTATACTGTAATGACCCACATGACCAAGGTACAGAATCCATGCAATACAAAGAGTAAAGCCATATTTCAATAGTGCTACTACGAAAACATAAAGCAGAGATACAATCATGTGCATATGAAAACATAAACATTTTGTAGTCAATTTTGAAATTTGAAATGAATAACCAATTTACTATGAAAGCATGGACAATAATGTAAACACATAAGACATTGCCAATCAAGAATACAATGTACATGCGTATGTAATAACAACATGCCTGATGATATCATATAGGCCAATAAAAGTTTGGTCGAATAATGCAATATAAGTGTACAAAAGATATGTTTGATAATATCATATAGGTGTACAAAATATATGTCCAGCAATGCCATATAGGTGTACAAAATGTGTGTCCAATAATTCCAAATAGGCGTACAATAAAAGTATCCCTATTATACTCATTTCCCACTAGGGGAATAAAATAAGTCTCGAGCTATTTTTGATTTCTGAGTGGATGGGGATGTAGTGGATGCTAGAGTCTTTCGAACACGTTCACTTGTCCTCCTATCTAGACTCTTCTATAAAGAGAGCTGAAAAAATAAAAAGCATAAGCATCAATGAGTAATATGTAAATCAAAATTAAAATGTATAATGACATATGCTAGAATTTTCTCTTACTGCAAATATGTAGTCACTATGTTCATCCACTACAGAGCTAGGCTAGCGATCAGGAGTGAAAAGTCCCTGGATATACAATCAAAATAGTAATTCAATTTCCATATGTGAACATTGTTACAAATTCAATTCAAACTATTAAGATGACAATGATAATTAAATTTAGTTTCATACTGCAGTAAGTGCCTCAGAACTAGCAACAGCAGCAGCAACTCCATGATCCAAAGACTCTCGAACACTAGGAGGAGTTTCCGATGTCATCATCTTAAAATGAATCAAGCAGATTATTATGCATCTATTAAGAATATTTATAATTATTTGCAAAATGACATGCATTAATGGTACCTCCATGAAAGTGCCACCACGTGCAACTGGATATGGTGTAGATGTGGAAGTTGTCGCAATAGTGGCCTAGAGAACATGCAAGATAATTTAGAAGACAATTATTCATATAAGAATATACTGGTAATGTGTTGGTTATAGTATTTTATTACATATATACCTGTGGACTCCACGATGTCGTATGAAAGCCGGGAGAAGGAATGTGCTCACTTCCAACAGTGCTTTGAGTCTAGATTTTGATAATAGTTTTTTTCGTAAATTATTTGCTCATTCATTTTTTTAATATAATTTGATCAAAGTAAATGTAATTAACAATAAATATAGATACCTCTCCAAATGTACAGTGTCACCCCTCACTATCTACTACGAATGTAGAAGGTCTAGCAATGAACTAATACACAGTACAATAAGTTATCAGATAAAATCATGTATAATAACTTAATGTATTAATTCAATTTTTTTTTTTGATAAATACCTGTGGAGATTTATTAGTGTAGAAAGTGGTAGGGGGGGCATGCTCGGTTCCACTAACACTTTGACCCTACATATACATCATATACTAGTTTAGTTATTCATTTGGTTATAAATGGAATATTTGACCAAAATAAATATAACTGGAATTGCAAATATTTACCTGTGTGTCGATGCCAAATGTTGTGTTCAGGAAGTCACTAGTCATCATACCATCATCATCACTAGCCCTACCATGAGGAGTACCATATGTGCATAAGGACCCACATGACTGGCATAAGTGGCCTCTCGAAGATTGCTCATCCTCCCTCTGGACTAATGGGCTAACAACATCAATGAGAGTTTGGGTGAGGGCATTAATGGTGCCTAGTGTGTCCACCTCCACATGTTCCTTCACTATAGAAGGAACACTAACATGCTCAATATGGGACTTTCCAAGGGGTGCCTTGGGTGCATTGGGGTCAACATGTGCCCCCAGTCTATTAAATGACGATCCCCCACCTCTACCTTGAGAATCTAAAAAGTCAAAATAATTGGGCACCTCACCAAGGATGGACTCGCAATAGAGTTTCCTCAAAAAATATATGAGAACCTCATGATTGTTGCAAGGAGGGTTATCAAAGACCATCCACCATCTATCCAAAAAGTTATTTTTAATATCTTCATTAATGCACCAATGAATTGGGAACCTCCTCAATGTAGTTCTGACAGTTTCATTTTGCCTAGGCTTTTTGAAGAGTTTACAAATGTCATCTTTTGTGATTTTTTTCTTTTTAATGTCCTCATATGACAACTTATTAGCATAATATTGTTTCTGTTCTTCTCTTTTATTATACCAGATATTCAATTGCCCACTAAATGATCCTACGTGGGTAAGAATTGATTCTAAGGAGGAAGCAAGTGTTGCTCTTCCGGGATTTCTATTTACGGATACTTTTAACCTATTGATTAAATTTTCTAATTCCCTTTTCCCATTTTCTATTTTTTCAAACAAAGTTTGTGATGCTCCAGGAAGAGGTTTTTCGATTGGTGGAGGTCATGGTAGTGGGTTTTAAATATTTTCTTCTTCTACATGAGGAGGTGGTTGGTTTTCTTCATTAATTAGAGGGTTTGAATGAGGGTTTTCTTCATTAATTGGAGGGTTTGAATGAGGGTTTTCTTCGGGTGCATCATTATTGCCTGTAGTTTAAACAAAATTGTTTTTCTATTAATTCTATTTGAAAATAAAATTAAAAATAACAATAAAACAAAATGTAAATTGAAAAACAAATAAAAAATGAACATTTACACATAAACAACTCAAGAATCATTAAAAAAAACCTACCTCTTCTACTTTTTCTTGATCTATGCTGACGAGAAGGCATTGCATACAAATTCATGGGAAAAAAAATGCCTCTTCTAGACCGCGTGTGTGCTAAAGGGCGACCTTGCTACTGCTAATGGCATTTTGAAGCTTGAAATTGTGAGCTACAAATGAGTAGTGAGTGGTTTTATAATAAAACCACAAAGGGCGTGTGCCAAAAAGGGCACACGCCCTATGGCATGGATTGCCCAAGCCTAAGGCTTGGGAAATCCAAGCCATAGGGCATGCACCCTTTTTGGCTAGCGCCCTTTTTGGCGCGCACCCTCTATGCGCAATGGGGCCAAAAAAAAGTTTGGCATCTTTTTGGTACCCCATCTTTGTGCACATACCCAACATCAAAATAAATACACTCTAGAAACTAGAAATTAAAAACTCCATTGTTCCAGATTATAGAGATCATAACAGTGAATGTAAACTAAGTTAATGAGTATTGGGAATGGACCAAGTTAATGATCGATTCCAGATCATAATAGTGAATGTAAACTATGTTCAAGCAATGAAAATGTTAATTCATTTGAAATCTGCCAGTCATTGCCCATGAGGGTGTATAGTTTGACTATATTGTTGGCAAACGTTTATTTTTATGGTTGATATGGATTCAAATGATTTCTAGGATATGGTGTTACATTTCATTGGAGTTTTGAATAGTTTTGTGCACATTTGGAAGGTGTAATATTTTCACTTTTATTGCCCAATCTAACTTCAACATTATTTATTGAGATGTAATATGAATTTTTTTAATGAACTTAGACATGTTCTCATATCTCGAGTTGGCTGATGTTTTTTTGAAATTTTTTATGTTTGGAAAAAGTTAAGCTTGAAAGCATGGTAATAAAAACTTGTCATTTTTTAGTTAGGAGGTTTTAGGCTTAGAATAGTAATTAAAGTTACTCATTTTTAGGTAATAGCTGATGAGCAATAGGGTGGTCTTGTCCTATGCTGTAACACATGGAATGATTGAGTATTAACATGTACTATAGTTACCTAATCCATTAATGTAATGAGAAGGAAGAATGTTTGGGTGATCACCATAATTTATAGAGGAAACTTAATGAATTTGCTTGGTATGATACAACAGTAGCCATTTGGTTTGAAGGAGGAACATAGATTATGATTTGGATCATCTTATAATGATCATCTAATGGTGAAAAAACTACCTATTGGACCTAGAAGTGATTGGAGATAGGAGATTTAAGAATACCCTGAAGCTTTACTGGTTACAACTGAAGCTCTTGTAGGCCCAACCAATTATCACAATAGAATAATAATGTTGATTCAAACCATGGACAATGGTTTCAACCAACAATGTCAAAACTCCTTAGTCTCTAAATTTCTTCAACCATAGGATGGTTATTCTAACTACCAATTTCCTTGAATGGGATTTTTAAAGTTCCAAGTGACACTTTTCTTCACAGACATCAATTGGTTGCTGATATTTAACTTGATTCCTGATTCCCTTCAAGATCACAATATTTCTCTGGTTTTAAGCCTACAACTAGGTTCCTCCCTTCAATCGGTTATTGGATTTGGGTCAAGGCCATTCTACATAGAATTCATTGTCTTCTAATGTGTCACACTAAATCTTCTAACTAACTTTAACCACTCTACCCCAGCACTATCAACTATCAAAGAGACACTCTAATCTAGTTGATCAAGTTAGATTAGGGTCATCTGGAATGGTCTAACAATGAGTCCTTACAATGATTATTTCCATTTAGAGTTCTTCAATGTTCCTGAGGCTTTCAAATTTAACTAAGCCTTGAATCTAGATTATTCCTACGATGTTGCTGCAAGAATTTTCTTATGTTGCTAGTTAAATACATAGCATATATCTAACTAGGAAATCAATCTTGAAGCAACGTAGCTACTTCCCCCAAATCTGAGCACTTAGGTTATTAAAATTCATTTCCTTGGCTTTCTTCTCACCCAATGGCATTGCAGACCAATGGAGAAATCGCAAGTCAAGGTACACTCTCCATGACAAAGCTGACTGAGGAGTTTTTAGGCCAATCTGATAGAGAGTTTAGTATTTCATGGGCATAGCATAAAAGTTTCAATAAAATGTTTTCATAACTAACAAATGAACTTCAAAATTGTGGATGCATCGAAGGTTAAACTTGCAGAGATATTCAATCTATCCACTCACTTTGCAAATTGACAAGGCATGATATATAAACAAAAACATACTTAGGACAAATGAAATCTAATCAATGTAGTTACATGACCATGTTTGTGATGACAGTCAACTATTTGTTCATTGCACAACTAACTGTGTAAAACATAGATAAAACTAATCAAGTAAACATCAAGAACCGTGAATCCATCAAATGGACTTGCAGGGGTGTTTAGTCTCTACATTCCCTTCACAATAGACAACCTAGAAAATACCCAATACATGATGGCCTAGCACATTGCTCATGGGCCCTAAGTAGGTAACCAATAAAACAATGCAGACAAATGCAGAGTAAGGAAATCCTTACAGGTGGTCCTCCTTTTACACCAAATCAGAGTGGCAAACCTCGCAGGCAGGCGGTCCTCCTTTTACACCAAATCACAGTGGCAACCCTCGCAGGTAGGCGGTCCTCCTTTTACACCAAATCATAGTGGAAACCCTCACAGGCAGATAGTCCTCCTTTTACACAAAATCATAGTGGCAACCCTCATAGGCAAGCCGTCCTCCTAAAACTCTCATCAAATAATAGTTCAAACAATCGCAGGCTCCAACTCCTTCACATGCTCCAAGTGAAAACCAAATAATGAAATGAGACACAAATTTTTTTTTCTTTTTAAAGTTATGTCTGTGTTGGTCAAAATTTTGACCTACATGGTATTAGTTTAAAAATTTCAACTAACATAGGCATGGATTAAAAAAAAGAAGGAAGTTTTCCTTCTATAATCCAACCAACCTAAACCTTTTTAATTGATTGTCAAAAATTTTGGTAGAAAAATGAGGTCAAATGTAGTAGTGTACTGATTATGAAACATTGAGACCCATTAAAACACATTAGGTACCATTAGGATCCAGCAAAACACATTAGGGTTTGTAAGATCCATTAATGAGTTGTAGCACCATGACCCCTTACTATGTGTTAGGACTCCATAGGACCTATTATGTATGATAAGGATTCCTAAGTGATTGTAGGACCATTTAACACACCTTATGACACATTAATGTTTTCTAAAGCCATTTATGACCTTGTAGGACTCAGTAATGATTCCTAAAACCCCTTACAATGCATAAGGACCCCTTTTGAGCCATTATTCATGATAAGGGGTCCTAAGTGGTCATAGAACACATTAATAGGTCATAAGACCATTGAGAACCCATTATAACCCACTTATGTGTTCTAAGATCATTTATGACTTCTTAGGACTTATTAATGGGCCTTATGACCCTTGAGAACCCCTTAGTACCCCTTAATACCCATTAGTACCCCTTAGGAGCCATTACAACCCCTTAGAACACAATAACTATCTTATGGCACACTAATGGTTCCTAATGGTTTCTAAGTGATCCTAATGTATCATAAGGGGTCCTAATGGGTCCTAAGTGGTCCTAGGACACCTTTATGACCCATTAGGACCCATTTACACACTTTTAGACCCATTATGACATATTTGTACACACTTTTGGACCCATTAAGAACCCTTAGGACATATTAGGACCCCTTAGAATGTATTAACTATTGTACATAGAGTAATGGGTCCTAACATATCATAAGGAGTTTTAATGGGTTGTAAATGGTCATGGGATCCCTTAGGAACCTTATGATACTTTAGGACCAACTATGTTTTCCTAAGATCCCTTAGTATGCAAATTAGTACCTCTTAAGACCAAATATGTATTTGAAGGGGTCCTTAATGATCCTACAAATCATTAATGGATCCTAAGTGGTCTGATCATAAAGTATGGGGTCATAATGGGACCTCAGTGGTTATAAGATCCATTATAATCCCTTGGGACCCTTTAGAACCCCTTACAACCTATTATGTATGATAAGGGGTCCTAAGTGATTATATGACCCATTAATAGGTCATAGGACCATTTAGAACCCCTTATGATCCATTAATGTGTCCTAAGACCATTTACAACATTTTAGGACTCATCAATGAGTCCTATGACCAATTACTATGCATAAGGACCTATTTGGACCCATTATTCATGATAATGGGTCCTAAGTGATTGTAAGATGCATTAATGGGTCATAAGACCATTAACACGCCTTAAAACCCACTAATATTTTGTGATATTATTTACAACCTCTTAGGACTCATTAATGGGTCTTATAACCCCTAAGAACCCCTTAGTACCCCTTAATAATACCCATCAGGACCTCTTAGGACCCATTACAACCCTTTAGAACACATTAACTATCGTATGACACACTAATGGATCCTAATGGTTTCTAAGTGACCCTAATGTATCATAAGGGATCCTAATGGGTCCTAAGTAGTCCTAGATACCCCTTATTACCCATTAGGACCTATTAGGATAAATTAAAGCCCATTAAGATATCTTAGTATATATTAGGATGCATTAAGACCCCTTAAGACTCATTAAGACCCCTTAGAATGCATTAAGTGTTGTACATACAATACTGGGTCCTATTGTATCATAAGGGGACATAATGGGTTTTGAATGGTCTTGGGACCTATTAGGACCCTTATGATACATTAGGACCCAATTTTTTTTCTAATATCCCTTAGTATCCAAATTAGGACCTCTTAAGACCAATTATGTATCATAAGGGGTCCTTAATTGTCCTACAAATCATTAATGGATCCTACGTGGTCCTAACATATATTAAGGAATTATATTGCATCCTTAGTGGTTCTAGGACCCGTTAGGAGCCATTAGGACCCATGAGAACCCCTTACAACCCATTTTGACCCTTATGATACATAATGGGTCATATTTCATAGCAAGTGTCATAAGGGGTCCTAATCAAGAACTAATTTGTAGTAAGTGGTCCTAGAACCCATTACAACCCCTTAGAACATATTAACCATTATAGGACACACTAATGGGTCCTTAGGGGTTCTAAGTGATCTTGATTTATCATAACAGGTCCTAATGGGTCCTAAGTGGTCCTAGGACCCATTAGGACACATTAAGACCCATTAAAACACATTAGTAAACATTAGAGCATCTTGCAACCAATTATGACCCTTATGATAGATAATATGTCCTAAAGGGTCCTAATTGAAAACTAATTGGTTGTAAGGTTTACTAGGACCTCTTAGTGCCTACCAAGACACATTAGGACCCATTACAACACATTAAGAGGTCCATTAGAAAATATTAGGTCCCATTTGGATCTATTAAAACACTTTAGGACCCTTACATATTACATAATGGTTCCTAAAAGATCATAATGAATAATAAGTATCATAAGGGGTCCTAGTCCATTCCTAATTAGTCCTAAGGGTTCCTAATCCATTCCTAATTAGTCCTAAGTGGTCCTAGGACCCCTTAGGATACTTATTATGCATTATGACCTCTTAGGACCAATTAAATGTATCATAAGGGTCCTAATGTGTTTTAATGGCTTCTAATGGATCCTAATGGGTCCTAATGTGTTCTAATGTGTCTTATTGTTTCATAATGCATATTTATGTGTCCTAAGGCCCTTTTAAGACCCATGATAACATAATAGGACCCATCAGTACACATTAAGACTAATTACAACACATTAAGTCCCATTGGAATGCCCTAGGACCCATTAGGACCCCCTAGAATACATTAACCATTGTATGAAATACTAATAGGCCCTAACCTACTCTAATGGGTTTTAATGTGTCGTAATGGGACCTAATGTGTTATAATGTGTCTTAATGTGTCTTAATAGGTACTAAGTGGTACTATTACCCATTATATGACCCTATTAAGACCTATTCCAACCCATTAGGATAAGATTAGGACACCTTTGTTCTTAATTGGTCCTATGTGGTTTTAGGACCCATTAAAACCCATTATGACAATTTAAGGTCCATTGTAGAAAACATTATATCCCATTAGGATCCATTAAAACACATTAGGATCCTTATGATACATAATGGATCCTAAGAGATCTTAATGCATAATAAGTATCCTTAAGGGTTCTAATCAAGTCCTAACTGGTCCTAAGTGGTCATAGGACCCCTTATTACTAATTAGGACCTGATTATGACCCCTTAGGAAACTTATTATGCATTGGAACCCATTATGACACCTTAAGACCCCTTAGGACCTATTAGGACCTATTAGAATACATTAACTCCGATTATGACAATTTAAAAGCCATTAGAACACATTAGATAAAATATATGACAAATTAGATAAAATATATGCTCGTTATTTTTTATATATATTAGATTAAATTTTACCTATAGACATTTAATAGATTGGATTATATTATTTTAGATATATTATATACATTTACACATGTTTGATATATTAGATTACATTACTTTTAATTTTTGTAAATGTTTCAATTTTATATATGTACATGTTTAATTTAATTCAATTTTAAATCCCATATTTAATGAAGGTTTACTTATATATATGATTATGGATGAATTTTACATCAATGAGTTACTCAATCCTCCCCTAGGACCCACACCCCCACCCCCACCCTCATGCCTACCCTCACCTCCACCTCCACCCCCACCCCCACCTCCACCCCTAGCCCCACCTCCACCTACACTTGAACTTGAACCCCAACCCGAACCACAACCAGAAGAAGATACTGATCAGGCTCACTATAAAACATAAATTGATGAAAACACAAAAGAAATCATGGGCCACATAACTCACCTAAAAAATCAGCCCTACCCCGCCGCCCCCCCCCCCCCCCCCCCCCCCCCATGTTGTGCACTTTATAGACACCATGCAAAACATTGTAGACTCAGTGAGATCTATTGATGGAGACCTTGATAAGAACCATGCCTCGAAAGATGATATGAGGTGATCTATTATGCTAATGGCCTACAATATCAATAGATAAATGATATGAAAATTAATAAGAATACAATATTTCCATATTTTAGGGATAGAAAATCAGGAGATCAATTAAAAGATAAAAAACATATATCAACTAGAAAGCACACCTTAGTGTGCAATGGGTATGCCATAGAGTTATGAAAAGGTCATTTAAGTATTTGTCCCTTTATTTGTAAGTCCCTCTCATCCTCTCTAGATCTCCTTATCTTTGTATCAATATATCTCATCATCCATGTATCTTTATATCTCTTCCTCTATATCACTCCATCTCTATGTCTCGCTCTGTATCTCCCTAGATATCTTTCTATCTTTACCTCTTGATATATCTCTATCTCTCTATCTATTTTTCTCCCATCCTCCCACTCTATATTCATGTATATCTCTATCCATCCATTTCTCTCCATCGCCCTCTTCCTATACCTTTTAATCTCTACATCTCCATATTTATTCTTCCATCTCTCCCTCTATATCTATCTCTATCTTGTCATCTCTCTATCACTCTATATCGCTATATATCTCCCCCTTTCTACCTCTCTCTATCACTTTCTACCTCTATCTTTATCTTTATATATTTCCCTCTCTCATTCTCTAGATTATTTATATATTTATGTCTTCCATCTGCAGTCTCCCCCCCTCTCTCCTCTCCATATCCCTCTTCTTCGCAATCTCCATCTCCATACCTCTATCTATCTCCTTATGATATCTCTTTCTCTTCCCTTTGTACCTCTCCCTATTTATATCTCTCTCTCTCTCTCTCTCTCTCTCTCTCTCTCTCTCTCTCTTTGCCCATCTTGATCTACTTATCTCTCTCCATCTCTATTTCATTATCTCTCCTCTTCATCCCTCTCACTCTCTCACACACACACACATTGCCTCTCCATCTTTTTCTATCCCTATAACCCTCCCTCTCTCTATCACTCTTTATATATCACTTCCTATCTCTATCTTCATCTTTCTATCTCTAGAACCATCCCTATCTACCCCTTCCTCCTCTCTATCCTTCTTTTCTTCTCTCCATATCTCTCTGTTTTATATCCATTCATATTCTTACCTACCAAACATATGCATTCATTTTACATCTGACTGCTACACCATAATATAGGAAAAATAGTAGTAGGAATAAACACATATCAAAATGCATGCAACTTTCATTTCTCATGAAGTATTAAGGTAATACCTTTTATGTAGGCTAAAGAGAAGGGAATTCAAAAATAATAATTAAATTCAATATATAGTCAAAGCTTCACCTCAACGAGAATATATAGAGAAATTAATTACACTTCAGACATCTTCTTAGTTTAGAGTGGTGCCCCTGACTTTATTAGTGTTGTAATTTGTAATATCGCTTCTTATATGTAGCTCCTCCTCGATGCTTGAAACCACAACCTCACATTTCTCTCTTGCTCTTCCCTCTGCACCTCTCCCTCTTTCTACCTCTATCTCTCGCTATCTCTCCCCCCCCCCACCCTCTCTCCATGTCTCTCTACATCTCTCTATATATCACTTCAAATATATATAAATCTATGTTAAACAATTTAAATAACAAATAATAAAATATGATCTATAACACTATTTTAAATATGTTTAATAATAATTCTAATGTTAATTAGAGCGGTTTTGTCATCACAGTCCCATTCTCTGAGCATGTGCACACCATTCTTCAATAGAATTACCACTATAGTATTATCTCCACATTTTTCTGCCTTATCATGTTTTGCTTCCTTATGCAGGACCCTTTGTCTGACCATATCTTCCATCCATCTCTCTCCATCACCCCCTTTGTAAACCTTTAAATCTCCACATTTCCATATTTCTTCCCCCATCTCTCCCTATATATCTCTCTTCTTATCTCTCCATTCCTCTCTATTCCTATATATCTCCCCCTTGCTACCTTCTACCTTTTTCTATAAATCCCTTTCTACGTCGATTTTTATCTTTATATCTCTCCCTCTCTCATCCTAACACAAATGTTAATGCAATTAACCTGGAAAAATATTAATAAGTAAAATAATATTATTATTTCTTAAAAATGTTAATGCATTTAACCTAAGAAAATTAATTAAGGAGAAGAATATTATTATTTATAAAATAAATAACTTGATTTGAGATAATGATAGAGATGAGGAGAGATAGAGATATATATAAGTTAGAGAGAGATGGGGGATAGAGAGAGAAAGATAAAGATATCAATATAGGAAGTGATATGTAGAGGTGATTCATATATGTAGAGATGACTCATATTCAAATTTAATATAATGTGATATATCTATCTACTAGCTAATATATACTCTATATTTAAAATACGTCAAGATGTATCGAGGCATTGAATTTTTTTAACTTTAATTTTTTCTCTATATTAAAGGCGAATGATGAAAAATTCAACGCCTTGATGCATCTCAACGTATTTTAAATATAGAGTATATATTAGCTAGTAGTAGCTGCAATGCATGTAACACAATGACTAAATTAATTCATGTTCGAGATTAGGGTTTAGTGTTAAGGATGGGTTTATGGTCATGGTTACGAGTAGAATTATGCTTAGGGTTAGGGTTAGGGTATGAATTATAATTATAATAAGTTTTAGGTTAGTAATGTGTTTTGTTTAGTCTTAAGGTAAGCATTGGAATTATTATTAGGTTTGGAATTAAAATTATAATTAGATTAAGAGTAAATATTTAGATTTGGTGAGGGCTATGGTTTGGTTTAGGGTTAGGGTCAAGGTTAGGATTAAGGTTAAGAGTAGTATTACAATTAGGATTTGGTTTAGGTTTATGATTTTGGTTATAGTTTAGAATGATGGTTAGGGTTTACTGTTTAGATTTAGTGTTATAATTTGAATAAATTAATATATAATTAGGGTTAGGGTTAGAATTTAGAGTTACAATTTATATCATGGTTAGGATTACCATTAGGGGTAAAATTTATATCATGGTTCTATTATTATCATTAGGGTTAGAGTTTGATTTAGATTTATTTAACTTTAATAAAGTTGATTAAGATAATTGTTTACATGGTGGTTAGTATTATCACTAGTGTAATTATATATGGCTAGGGTTAGGGTTATACTTTAGGGCTTAGGATGAGGAATATCCTTAGGGTTAGGGTTTACATCATAGTTAACATTATGGTAATAGTTTGGGTTTTGATTATATTTAGGGTTGATAGTAAGGGTTAGGATTAGGGTTCAAAGTTTGAGATTAGGATTGAATGGTTTGATTGTTAGGGTTAGGGTTTACATCATGGCTATTATTGTTATTAGGATTAGGATCAGGCTCTAGGAATCAGTATTAATTTTAGGGTTTACGATATAGGGTTTAAGATTAGGATTATAATTTGGATTATGGTCAGCCTTAGGGTTTATATCATGGTTGTAATTAGGGTTAGGGTTTTAATTAACATAAGGGTTTGGGGTTAGGGATAGGATTAGGAATTAGGGTTTAAGATTGAGATAATGGTTATGATTAAGATTTAGGTTAGGGTTAGGGTTATGGTTTATTAGGGATATGGATAGGCTTAGTGTTTAGGATTGTGATTATAGTTAGAATTATAATTCTGATTAGGGCTTACATCGTGTTTAATATTTATTTTAGGGTTAGGGTTTAGGGTTTAAGATTAGGATTATGGATAGCTTTAAGGTTTATTTAATTTTTGGAATTATTGTATGCAATTAAGGTTAGTATTAGGAACCTTATAGTGAACTCTACTTAAACATGAAAAAATACATAATAGCAAATCCAGGTATTATAGAAACTATATTTTTTATATTTATAATATTATATAAATAATATTATATGTCTTAGTTGGATTTAGTAGATATAATTAAAAATAATGTATAATTTAAATTTTCCTTTTTAAAGTTATGTTGTCAACCTAAACAATAATATATTGAAATATTTATCCATGCTTTAATTTTATTTGCAATAAATAAATGAAAGTATCCTTGCCGAATAATTGTGGCCTATTAGGGAATAGTTGTGTCCTCTTTTTTGATTTTACATTTTGGTGATAATGATTTCTTATATTGGCAACCTAAACAATAATATACTTAAATATTTATGCACCATTCTATCTTATTTGCAATAAATACAAAGAAAAATTCTTGCCAACTAATTGTAGCATCTTAGGGAAGGAAATTTTCTCTTTCATTTGACTTTACATTATAAAGATAATGATTCATTATATAAAAAACCTAAAAAATAATATATTTAAATATTTTATGCACATACTTTTATCTTATTTGCAATAAATAAATCATGCCAATAATGATTTCTTATATTTCTTATATTGGCAACTTAAACAACAATATATTTAAATATTTATGTATGTTTCTATTTTATTGCAATGTATAAATGGAAAAACTCTTGCCAACTAATTGTAGCATGTTAGCGAAGAAAAATTTCTCTTTCATTTGATTTTATATTTTGAAACTAATGATTTCTTATATTACCAACCTAAATAATAATATATGTAAATAGTTATGTATGCTTATATCTTATTTTTAGTTAAAAAATAGAAAAAAATTGTGAACTAATTGTAATTTTAAAATTAAAGGTTTCTAATTGTAATTTTTTTAATATTTTTGGGAAACTAAAATTTAGATATAAGTGAAACCTTTCTATATTTTTTTTGTTTGTTTTCATGTAAATCATATTATATTCTAACTAAATCTAGATATAGAAACAATATATATATTTTTCTTATTAAAATTTTATTTGTAAAATGCAAATCATATTCTGAAATTTACTAAATTTGATATTTTTGATATATAGATTGTATTAATCATTAAATAAATCAACAATTTGCAATTAAAAAATGGAAATTTTTTTGGCATGTTAGGAAATGAAAATTTCTTATGAAGATAATGATTTACTATATTAGCAACTTAAACAAGAATATGTTTAAATATTAATACATCCTTTTATCTTAAATCTTGCCAACTAAATGTAGCATCTTAGTGAAAAAAATCTCTCTTTCATTTGATTTTACATTTTGAAAAAAATATTTCTTATATTAGAAATCAGAGGAAACAATGGTCCCGAAATTGAAAACCTGCACATCTACTCCCAACTGTTGGATCAGAAAAAGGTGGTCTGGATGGAAGGCCCGCTTGGATGGACCACATGGATAGATAAATTTGATGATGTTCTTCATTAGAGTTCTCTTGATCTTCCATACTTGTTGATATTATGTTGTAAACCTTTAGTGGTTCTCTTCTTTTGATACTCTCCAATTGGTGGGTTGAGGCCTAGCAACTTAAACAAAAATATATTTAAATATTTATGCATGTTTCTATTTTATTTTTAATAAATATAAAAACTCTTGCCAACTTAGCATTTTTGGGACAATTAATTATTTTTCATTGATTCTCTATTTTGAACGTAATGATTTCTTATATTAGAAATCTAAATAATAATATATTTAAATATTTATGCATTCCTCTAACTTATTTGTAATAAACAAATGAAAAAAATCTTGCCAACTAATTCTAATATCTTAGTTTCAAACTATTTTACATTCTAGATATAAATAAAAACTTTCTATTTTTATTGTTTGCATGCAACCTTTCTATTTTTTTTGTTTGAATACAACCTTTCTATTTTTTTTTGTTTGCATGTAAATCATATTATATTCCTACTAAAATTTTGATATGGAAGCAACATTTCTATTCTTTTCTATTCTATTTTTCCTTATAGAATGTAAATGAATCAACAAATAAAAAATTAAAATATAGATATATGGGACATTTCCATTTTTTTTTCTTTTTTTCATACAAATCATAAATAAACCATTTTTCTATTGATAGTGAAAAATATAATTACTAGACATATAATCACTTCTGTCAAATTTTGATAAAAGTGAAATGCACTCATGAAATTTTGTAGGAACTTCATGCAAATACAATACATAGAAGTTAAAGAATATTAGTATAGATTCCTCCTCTTGCACTAATAATATCCATGCACAAAATAAATTCACACATAAAATAATCTATACCTAAAATGTACATCAAAATAAATCTTGATTATAACAATAATTAATTAGAAAAAATATAATAAAAAATACTATATCAGGGTATGCATGAAGAACTTAGTGCCGGGTCCTTTGGCCATAGCTTGGAGGGGAACTTCATGAAAATCTTGTTGTATATCACCGTATTCCACCTGTATATTCTCATTGGTTTCCACAGCTACATATATGTAATCAAAAAAATTGTTTAGGACTACCATTTTATCATGTATTTCTTTCTTAAAATTGTATAAGATCATATTTAATATAAACGTATAACTCAAAATCCTCCGCTTCTTCTTCTCCTTCGATCTTGTAATTTTTTTATGTGCATCTACAGGAAGCTTGTTACTTGTGACTTCTATAAGCTCCTATTCATTGTTATACAACCATGTAAACATAATATTTAGAGGCACGGTATAAAAGAAACATCTGATTTATATTAATAGAAAAATGCAACTTTTCTTATTATGTAGCTACAGTAACTGCATTTAGGAAGGTACTATACCTTATCAAAATAGAATGTCTTCAAATGCTTAAATGGTTCAACTACCTGCATGATTTGGAGCAAGTCATTTCAGAGAATAAATATTAACAACCTTTCAATTCCATCCGCATTAACAATTTTCTTGCCAGCATAAACGCATAAATGTAATTGACTACACATTTAGTGGTTTCCCGGGTTTTTACATTTCTGGCAGTGGAATATGAACAATTTCTTTAAAACTACACCATTTTTTTTAGATGACCTTCTATAAGGGGGTTTGATGCCACAGTAGCTTTATGCCTCTCGGTGTAATAATTACTATATATATTATTGTTAGATTTATTGTTAGAATTTAATCTTTCCTTGGTATATATATGTATTTAAAGGATAAACCAAGGTATCCTATTGTATTCGTCCTCTAGTCCAAGTGGGAGGACATGTCATATTTATAATTCCTTTATTAAGGAAAATAGATATTCCTCCTTATGAGGAATCCTACACTTGTCTCACAAACTAGTGATATGTGGCATACATAGAAATGGGAGTTACAATGTAACTCCTTTCTCACATCTCTATTAAAAGAGATGGCTCTCCTTCTCTCTACATATGAGATTCTTCTTCTTCTTGAATATTGTATGAGCTAAGCTCTCTCTCTCTCTCTCTCTCTCTCTCTCTCTCTCTCTCATGCATTTTTGCCACTTTCATTATATCACAGGGGTTTTTTTTATGCTTTTCCCCCTTCAAAATATTGTCTCCTTTGTTGCTTTTCTCTTTGGTGAATGCTCCTAGTTTTGTGATTATTCATGGTAAATCTTCTTATTCCTAGCTCATTGATTAAACAATTTCCTATCTCTTTATATTTTATTATTATTTTAACATTTATTAAGATGATAGGCTTTATGCGGGAGCTTTACTCCTGGAAATGCATTTTTCCTGCTGGATAATTCTCAGCCCTCTTCCCGGATTTATAAAAAACACTTAAATTTTTCTTCCCTCTTTTTTCTTTGAAAATTAGCAAAAATCGATTTGAAATAGAAAGTTACCTTGTTTTAAATATTTCTTTTATTTTATCTATGATTTCTATTTTTCAGATTTCTCATTATAAAGTTTTGTTTGGAAATAGTAAGTTCTATTTTTTTAACACTTTTTACAGATTCACCAAATTCTTTTTTATCTTCTATGTTGCCCAAGACAACAAATTAATATTATGATAATTATTATTACAACTTTTTCGCTTTGTGATAATGGACATTGTAGGTTTTTTGCATTGTCTCTATCATGTTATATTTTTTTAATAGCGTTATTCAATCCATAACAATGGTTTTTATCTCTCATGAGTACCAAGCAAACTACTTTCAAGATCTGGTGCGAGACATAGTAGTTGGTTAAAAAAATATATTTTTTAATTGTAAATAGTTATATATTTTGGCATATCTATAAATATTTTGTATAAGCTTCATAATAAAGGATTGTGTGATCTTTACGATTTTTTATCAATATTTGCATTTTTTAAAATTTTATTTTTTTAGTTTGTAGAATTTTTTTATTTTTGCTTCCACTAGCCTATGCTATAAAAAATCTGCTAAGTAAAACCCCTAAATATGAAGATATATATAGATTTCCATTTTTCTTTTCATGCAATAAAATCTTAGCAATCGACTTGCATTGAAAAATAAATATATAAGGAGCTAGAAATGAAAACAAAATGTATTTTTATAGGTAAATCTAGAGATTAACCTCCTCTGGTGTATTCGAATCCATGTACATTGAAACTTAATGATCATTATGGACCAGTTAAACAAACACAATAATGTTTGTACTATAAAAATTGAATGTAGTAATAAAACATAATGTCATGGCAAGCTCTTAGCTTATTAGTTGTTTTGCAAACATTATTGTGTTTGATCTCTATACTTGTAGATCTTTGTCTAGTTTTAACAACAAATCCTTAGACTGCAGAGCTTCACCAGCACTTCGTTGATGCAGTTATTCAATTGGGCATTCTTAAAAGTGAATGTATTGTAAATCATGTTGGTTTTCTGCCAATTACAAGCTGGTAAATTGGGATGGTTTTTGACTTCCTACACTATAGAATTTGTGGAAATGATACTTTCTTTTGTTTTGGATGCTTTGGATTTAGGTGAATTATATATATTGTATATATAATCAAATAAGCAGTTTTAGTGTATATGAATCTCATTTTATTTTACAATTTATAAATTTTTAATCTTTTGTAAAAGAAAATTTTGCAAATCATTTTAATGGAGCATTTGTTCTCAGAGTAAAATATTTTTGTTTATCTGAAAATTTAATTACCCTTGCAGGGCACTAGTTGAATATTCATCTCCGCATAGAGTCAGATTGAACATTGATCACTGCATAGAGTTTTTGTAAAGCTAGGATGTTTGAGAGATCACTTTTAGTTTTATAATAATGCATAAAATTTTTTTCTACTTTCAAATACAGCTCTGTATTTAAGTAATAATTGGCTTTGGAATTTAAAATTTAGATTTTGGAGTAATCTTGTAGGTCATTTATATCAATATACTTAATTGGAAAAATTAATAAGACTAATCCCTCTAACCTTTGTTAGAGAGTCAAAATCCTTAAGGTACAAATTTAAAACTATGCTAAGTTTAAGCTTAAATGTTTCCTTCATCCTATCACTTTTTTTTATACACTTCAGACATACTAATAAGCTTTGTCATTTGAATGGACACAATAATGTTTGCAAAACAACTAATAAGATTTCCATGGCATTATGTATCAATGAGCATCTCTCTTAATTTGTTAACATTTTGTGTGAGTGGACCACACTAACATGTACATTGACTCAAAACTAAGTACTTAGTATGGAAAACCTAGCACATCTTTTTTCCATAATCTTATAACTTCTATATTTTCTATTTTTCAATCTAAAACATGTCTCAAATAGAACAGTATTAGAAAGATTACAAATTGACAAAATGCATGCATGTTTAGAGTATAACAGTTCACATTAATTTTTTATTCTAATTATTAGAATACTTATTATCTTTGTATTGTAATTAATCAATACAAGGACCATTTTCTCATCATAATGATTAGTAAAGATTAATGTTGTTAAGATTGATCATTTCATCATTAAATACAAGACATCACTATTGTACTGTTACAATTACAAATAGGAATATAAGTAAAATTACAACTTTAATTTATAAATAATAAGAATTTGATTGCAATGATAATGATGATTATGAGTACAAATTTAATTAATAAATTGGTGAAATTGAGGATTACATTATTATTTTCACACTTTAATTAGCCACAACATCGTTAATTTCAAACTACCATTAACCAATCTCTATAGTCTACAATGACAAGTACTAGCCACTATGTGGCACTTGTCTTCAATGGCTACTACTTAATTTCATACTTTTTTTTGTATTTTGTAATGGCTGCACTCTATCCTTTGAAATATTATATTAATTTATTATTTATCTATTTTTTGTGCAAACTCCTATCAGCTCTCTGTTGCATGCGACTGCTAGTTATCGATGTTGTAACACACACACACACACACACACACACACACACACACACACACACACACAGAGATATATATATAGATAGATAGATAGATAGATAGATAGATAGATAGATAGATAGATAGATAGATAGATAGATAGATACACACACACACACACACACACTTAGAGATGGATATAAAGTAGGAATTGTAAGAAATGATAACCATTCTTAGTTTCATTTTAATACTTTGAGTCAAGCACATTAAGAATATTGATGACTAAATAGATACACTAACATGAATATGAAGTCTCTCTATATGATATATGTACTCTCTTATTCCACTTATGACTAGCTCATTAAGCTTTTTCTAGCTTTTACCCTATTCCTAAATGGCTAACAGATCCATTTTTTACTAATTTAAATATTACATAATTTTATTATAATTAATACCTATTTAATGTATAAATTGTATATAAAATTTAAAAATATTTAAATAATATGTAGTATCAATTAATAAACTATGTATAATATTATTTAAATATCTATAATATACATTATTTAATAGGGCCTTTTGGAAATAGGTGTATTTGACAAATCTTGTGAGCCCTATGAGGTATTTTTGCAACTCATGTCTCTTTGGGCTGTCTTGTAGTTTATGGAGGAGTTTGGTGGAGTTTTCATCATAACCCTATGTGGTTTGGGGGGTAAGGGTCTTTGTGTGGTGTAGAGGTTGACTATGGGGGAAGGGTCTTTGCCTAGTGCAGCTTGGTTGATTGTGGCCTTTGCATGGCATATCCTATAGTTGGCATGGTTTTCAAGCATGATTGATGCTCTAATAGCACAAAACATTTGTAATCACTTATATGATATTATGTATATATTTTAAATATATAATTTACTATTTATACGTTTTATTAATTATATATGACAATATAAAATCCAATAAACTTTTAGAAATAAAAATAATATTTTAAAAATCTCACTATATACTTAATTATTTATATTTAATATTTATATATGTTATAATTATAATACAATAATTATTTATATTATAAAAATAATTTTGTAAAAAGTTTTAAACACATAATTAAATAGTTTACAATCTATTTGTTATATATTTTAAAATAATAATTATTATGATCTTAAAAATAAAATGAAAAATATTTAAAACTTTCTAAATACATAATTAACTTTTTATAAATGATATTTATAAATAAAAGAAATTTAAAATTTAAATTTAAATCTTAAAACTAAAAACTTAGGTTTCGAATAAATGTGGACTAGGTATGGACCATTTAAAATACAGAAAAAGCTATTAGAATGAAAGGAAGAAAACAAAAAAGTGACCCCTCTGGCCAAAATAGAAGCTCCGGAATCGAGGTCAGCTTGAGGGGCATAAAATATGACAAATAACTATACGTTTTCCAAGTGGTGATAGGTGGTTGAAAACCTGCAGTCACAGGAAATTGGACGAATGGGCAACAAGGGCGGGTAAATCAACCATACAAATGGGAAAAAAATGAGCAACAAGGGCGGGTAAATCAGCACGACTCCTTCTAGTCCTGCGCCACACAACACAAGAAGCACAACTCATTTGAGTTATTAGAATAATTTTCTATAACTAATTATACAAACTCTCTTTCATTTCAGTTTCAAGATCATTATGTGAGTTAAGTTTATCAAACGCCTTGGGGTTTCATTCTTAGTCACTGCCAAACATGGTGGAATTTATTCTTGTCTGGTAGTGTAACTGGTAACTATGGAGAAATCGAAATTTCTCATAATCTTCGGGGAAACAAATGAAAATTTGACAAGAAACAGAATATGCTAAGAGTCACCAAAAATTTTTATTATGCACTGTTCATTCTTTTCGTTTCCCGTTCGAATAAGAAACACTCAAATATTTTTGAATTTTTTATTAAACGTTAGATTGTCCTTACTGCAAAGTTAGTAATTTTATCAGTACACCTGCAGCATGTTGTCAGTCATTGGTAAACACTAACAGTGATACACGCGAATATACCGCGCTTTTGAAGGCAAAAACGGAGGCTATTTGGAGGAGGACTGGAGATTGAGCGGTTTAGTTGGCAACAAGAAGATCGACATAAAACTGATTGGGTGTTTCAGTGTATAAAAGTATTTTGATTTGATGTTATAAAACAGGCCGCTCATTATTGGATGAATGAGATGTTGCCAGCTTTGACTTCACTCGAAATGTCTTATCTCACATCGTTTCATCCGCCAGCGGCCTCTTTCTTTTGGGCAGTGGCTATGCACGCATATAAATAGATAACATACTAAGGGGACAGTTTTTCAGAAAAAAATCAAGTATACTTTTTTCTCCTTGGTAAGTTTGTGTCTACCATTTATGACAACCAACTATTTTGCAGTGGTTTCCACCATGTGAAGAACGGCCAGGGTCATTTTGATGGTAGTCATTTTTGGCTGCAGCTGTTTTAATCGTTAGATGTAAATTTTTGTTTGAATCCTTTCATAGCGAAACGCCTACGTCGTAATGAGGTGGTGTGTCCATAGAAGAATGGTGGAAAATTTTTGCAGTCATCAGTAGATGTTTTTTTTTCACCCAACCCCATGAAAATGACGATGTGCCTCTCTATTTTTTGAAAAAATAATATTGTGAGCTCATGTTGGGTTTGGAACCTAACTATTTTGACATTAAATATTTCTTCAGGGTTGGAAAGGGCATGTCCAAGAATAGGAGAGAGGAAAAAATTGACCCTAGGAGATCTATCCTAGATGTACCTCTTTTGGATCCTCCCCCACCTACTATACCTACACCATTATATTAGCATGCCATGATCTCAACCTTAGAAGCATTGAGTCACTTAGCTACTAGTCTCAGAGATGAGACCACAAAGATGACGAAACCTATTGTAGATCGTCATTTGTACACTATATGGCATGAGATGTGTTATGGGCCTACAAGGTATGAGACTACTACTGCAACAGAAGGAGGATCTGATGATATTAGCTCATATGTGGATTTCCTTTGTGTTGAACATCATCCCCTTGATCAACAAGATCCATAGGTACATATATGTCACCTATTTATATAAGTAACTTCAACACATGCGCAATTTTGAATTTTTTAAGTTCATGTGGAAAATAAAATATAATTAATAAAAATTGTGTGTACATGTGCTTGTGTACAGACTGTAAGTATAGAGTTATCGAGCTCTTATTTGGATAGGATTAACTTTTTGTCAATACCTTTTATAGTTGACACATCTCATGGGGTATAATTATAAAAATTGAACCACGTATTAATTTTCTAAATTATTTTTAAATTCGCTTGTTTAATATAAAATTATTTTAATGTTTTAAAACAGGGGCATCCATGAAACACCATGTTCACTGATCCACCACTATTAGGTGTATTCGATCCAGACCCACCTGAGGTAATTTATTATCATGAAATTTAATTGATTTTTATATTTAAAAATTATCAACATGTTTACATATTAATTTTACACATGTTTAGGTCGATATGACCATCGGGATTGGTGATAGTGCACATGCGACTAATCTAGGTGCATTTTGACCAAACACATATTTTTAGGTTTTATTTCTACATCTTAAAAAATAGGTTTAGATTAATATTTGACCCCTAGAAAAATATATGTACATATTTTTATATAATTTTGTTTGACTTTGTACAAGACATTGTTAGTGATATTGTTTCTATTGATCATTTCACATAGATTGAGTTGCAATAGGGACTATGCGCTGACATGGTAATTTATTTGTTCATCTTCAATTTATATAAATTATATGTGAACATATTGTATATCATATTTAATAATTTTGGTGTTGATCATTTCTATAGATAGAGTCCCAAGAGTGGAAAAAAAGAGACAGGTCGTGATGTTCAATAGGAGAGTGTACCAGATATGCAAAATGATGGGATAACTTGTTCATTTTTATTTGTATATATATTTTATTAAAATAAATTCCATAAAGTTTTTTAATATTTTTTGCATTAATCATTTCATGCAGACAGAGTCTGGATAGGGACAATAGCATGAAAAAGGTCGTGATGTCCACTGGGACAATAGAGAAAATGTGCATAATGCCACCGTACAACTAGTTTGTGTTTAATTTATATAATTTTTATTAAAATGTTTTATATTATTTTGAATAGTTCTAAGTATGAATCCATGCATTATCTAGTATGATTTTGTAACTATGATGCTTTTTTTATAGAGTCATTTAGATTGATCTGCTTCAAGTAGATTAAAGAGGACTAGATCATATTAGGGACAATTATTTTATATGAAATTATCACATGTAATCTTAGATTTGTATGGATTGTATATTTTATGGATCTATTAACTAATATATTTGCATGCTTTATTTGCATCTTTTACCAGATGGAAGAGATAAAGATATTTACATGTTCTTTATCTATACTATATGTACATGGATTGATAATATTTACATTGTAATGTTATACATATTTAGTAGAATTTTTAGATAGTTCATATGTATGTCTAGAAGTACTATGAAATGTTTCACATCTAGTGTTGGTTTTACTTGTATTATGAATATTGAAATGTAAGACTTTCTTAATCTATAGAATTAAAAAATTGCTTAATATTGAACAAGGTACAAAAAAAATGAACATCCAAATTGAAATGATATATGTAAAGGATACATGCATTTAATAAGATAAAAAAATAACAGACTAATATTGAATATAAATTATTTCAAATAGTTCATTGGAAAAGAAACAAAATAAGATACTTGTTCAATATTTTGATAACTTGATAACATTACAAGAGTTTAGTAGGACATAACACGATAAAATTGGTTACGATTTGAGAAGATGTTTTATCATATACTTTATATAGTGACATACAATATAAAATGAACCATAGAGCTAGCAACCTACAATAACAAATAATTCTTTACTATCTAACTAAAAACATATATAATTAATGTAACTGAGTACAAATGTAAGAGCATCATGCTTGCAAATTTAAAAAATCATAATCAGTAAGTTCTTCAATAGAATGGTGTCATCACACACCTAATCCAAAAATCTAGAGACCTGTACAACATTTTAAAATGAGGCATATTAAAATTCTAGGTGAACTTAAGGGGGTTCCTTCAGTAGATTTCTTGAGGAGATGTTTGAAGATGATGTCTTAAGGGGATATAAAAGTAAGATATCTTAAGAAGATCTAAAAGTAGGATGTCTCAAAGGGATCTAAACTTAGGATGTCTTAAGGGGATATAAAATTAGGATGCATTAAGGGGACCAAAAAATTGGATGTCTTAAGGGGATCTAAAATTAGGATGTCTTAAGGGGGCATAAAATTAGGATGTCTTAAGAGGATCTAAAATTAGGATGTCTTAAGAGGATCTAAAATTAGGATGTCTTAAGGGGATGCCTTAAGGGAACCTAAAATTAGGATTTCTTAAGAGGATGTATGCTTAAGATATGTGATTTTGGGATTTACTTAACTATGATAGGTTGATGTGATATGATTCTACGATATCTTAAGGGGATCTAAATTTGGGATGTTATAAGGGGGTGTAGGATGAGAATATGTTTAGGTGATTTTAATTTTTTTTTTTTTATAAATTTATCAAAAATTTAAAAAGTACACATAAATACTTGTATGTAATTATTTCTTTGTACCATATGCATCCTTTATTTTCTATAATGAATCAATAATAAGATTGTGATATATTAGGGTGTTGTAGAAACAAAATAAATAATATATATGAAGTTATCCAAAGCTATAGAAAATAAATTTATTCTAACTTGTATTCACTTATATTCCATTATATAGTACATCTATAATTGTCTCAAGTTCTTCCATATAAATTGAACAAAACTCTTTATTAGTATATATCCTAGAATATATGGATAGCTTTATATTTATTTCCATTACCAAATGTGAGTAGTAAATAATTTTATTATGTGTTTCATAATATTCAAATGTAGGAAAACCATTCTTCTTTGTTATCTATTTTCATAACCATGTGCTAACAACCACAACCAAACCTATATGATAATTATAGCCACCGTCATCTTCTCTAGGTTTTACTAACTTATGTTTGATCTGAATGCATCTAGCTAACCAATACTCTATGTCCTCTTCATTGTGCTCAAGTGCAACAATAACATACATATGTCATGAAAATTTGAAAAGAATGGCTAACTAACATGTAAAACAAACTTACAAAAAATTTTTTTTAGCATAATAAACTAAGACCAATAATTATATTCAAATAGAAAGTGACATAAAAAAATAAAAATTACCTTCTTGTAAAATATTAGAAACATGATCATAATCCTTTGATGCAAATAGTTGATCACTATCTTCAAGTGTTGTTTTATATTTCTCATATGTTTGAGAAAGTGTCAAGATCTGTGTTTCTATTACGCAACCCATTCTTTATTCTTGCATATATCTGAATCACCTAAAATACAAAATTGACAAAAACATGCAAGCTCTCTTGACCATAATGTCCACGTGCATGCATCAGAACTCTTAAATGAATGTCATGATGGTGATCCACTAATTGTATCACAATCAAGTATAGGTGAAATTTTGTTTTCTTCAATTAATGCAAAGAATTATTTAATTCTATATTTATGATTTGATCCTATAGATAATGTTGAATTGCACCAATCCACAAAAGAACGTGCATCTTTAAATTTGGATGCATCCTCAAATTTTAATTTCTCTCTAGCCCAAAATTATTTTAACACATGCACCAATCCATCATGTTCTCCTTTACCATGTATAGCTTCAAAAAAACTCCACATATGTGGTATATTAGTTTCCTTGTGAGACCTACTAAACCAATTAAATATTCAAGAATTCTTGAATTGTCCTATACAATTATCTAACCATATGAAATGTTCTCTCATCTGGATTTCCCATTCTCTTAAATTAATATAAAATATTTTGAAACAATAATGAAAAAACTCTATCGAGTTTATCTGATTATCACTCAAATAGAAATGATACTCCCTAAAAATTATTACATCATCCTCTATACTATCATGTGCATGTCTATAAAAAATATGAACAAACATAGCCACTTGCATTGAATTGTAGTAGTGATCTTGAGTTTCCTCTTGTGGAATAAGAGTATAGTTTTCTGAAAAGTGAACCACTGATAGAATAGTGCCAACTGGAAATGTATTTCTACATGTGAAAAATTGACCATAAATCCATCTAGAATATTGAGAGCATTTAAGGTATTTAGGAATGATCTTACTCTTGAATTTTGAAATGAATGCATGTACACTAAGTTTTTCTATGGTCAATTTGCATCACTTTCCAATTTTCCCATCTCTTAAAGGATACCCAACATTCTTAAATGTATTAACACCCACCAATTGTTCACCAAAATCATTTTCACTAGTCTCATGCATACATTGTTCTAATAATGAAAAATTCCCACAAGTAGTGCACTATCGTAAAACACATAAACTTTACAAAAATAATTTCCCATTAGATCTTTCACAAAACAAACCTGTTAGAAACTCCTTGATTGTTTCAGGTGGTATATTAATACAACAATCCTTCATAGTGATTTTGGCATATAAACTGCAACATATATATCAAAAAACATCATATTAATAATAGAATTGAACATGTATTTTATAACAACACGATATTCATTTCTTATTAATTTTCACATACCAAGGTTTACATTTTTTATATGATCTTTGACTAAGTGTAATATGTCCAGGTAACACAACTTCAACTAAAAATATTCTATAAAATTTAGTTTGGGCGGTGTCTAATAGGTGTTTTGGATGAGGATCATGAATTTTACAACCTACTCTTAATTTCAAAACATCTCTAGAATTAGATGATACCCTTGTATTATCATGCTAGTACTTTTCAATCAAAGAATTGATTTCAGGATTCAATTTCATGTCATATCGTTGCAGTCTAACACAAAAAATCCAACATTGATCGATTGGATCATTATCAATACTTAATCTTCTCTTTTCTTCTCTTACCAATGTTTTAGTATGCATGTTTAAAATTCCACCGATATTTTTTACCATTCTTTTATAAAAGTATTTTTATTGACTATAGTAGTTGTTATAGCTTGTCATGCTGCATTCTTATCTTTAGATCGACTCATTTTTCCAATACACTGAATGACACTAGCAATAGTAGAGATAAGATGTTTAACTAATGCATCTTTTTTATTTTGTTTCACATAAATGCTTAACTTTTTCATTCCATATCTCAATTTTGACATTCTCATCACTTGCATCATAAGTTGACATTGAAATGCTAATTTTTTATGATAAAATAATTCTTTGTATATTTTATTAGCATACTTTCTTATCTTCCTACAAGATAGCTTACCTGGAAGACCATCCAAAACATTACTTTCCATATTCAAAAAATACTTTTAAATATGATTATCACTGATAGAATTCTTAGTTGCACCTTGTTGAAAAAAAAATTCAATTTCATCTAGGAAAGGATTTTTATTTTTGTTGTCAACAACATTGAAAGGATTTCCATTTTGAACAATAAGAGGATTTTCAATTTCAAGAATAGGAGGATTTTCAATTTCAACATCTTCAAGAGGATTTTAATTTGCAACAACAAAAAGTATTTTCATCATCAACAAAACTACACATATTTTAATTTTCATGAACTCTTTCAAGAAATATGTTAGGAACTTTATCAATTTTAACACTAATATATGCTTTCGATAAATCTCCATAAAGGGTATTATCTATAACCATAGTTTCAGTATCAGTCAAAGGTGGATTTGAAGAAGTACTTGGAATCATATTTATTTCATATTTTTTACATCATTAAAAGGTTCATTCAAATATGTACTTGCGTGTTTGTATATATTCATATTTGATAACCTACAACTGATTGAATATCTTGATAGAAAGAATGAACAAGTGAAAGACAATGATTGATGGTCACTGAGCTACTAAAGTGATATGTAAGACAATCAAATCAATCTTTATATTTTCATTGATGTCTAGTTTTGATTGTACTTATCATGATGATTACAAACATCTAAAGAAGGAAAATGGTAAAGGAATGAGATATCTACATAAAGATGAGATGGATATGAAAGATATGGATATGGTATATATTGGCTAACTTATTGATGAGTCTATGTTATCATGTTTTTGACTTGATTGTATTACATGATTTTGTTATGTATTAAAGATCAGAACTAAAGAAGTTTATGTGGTCGATAAATGAAGATTTCTATATACACCGAGCTAGTGTAGTGTATACCGAGTATAGTACTAACTAAGCAGGTAATCACCGATGCATTCTGGCATTAACAGAGTGAAAGAAATAAATAAAGTTTTATAAAAGCCAACTAAATTTATGAGTTGGAAAATTTCTTATGATTCTGAGGTAGAAGATAAAGTTTTTTATGATTATCCAATGGCTAACAAAATTCAATATTGATCAAATGAAGAACATTGAAACATGTTAATGATACAACTACCAAAGAAGCTCAAAGCAGAAAAATGAACGATGGAGATTAAGAGGAAAAATCTAATGGATGAGAAGAAAATGGTTTATGTTGTCTATTTAAAGAGACATGAGATTCATTATTGAATTTGGGATTATTGATATTACATGATAATTCATGTAAAAGAACTACTTTCATTCACCATTGATCAAACTGGTTGAAGACAAAACCAAGTTGAACTGTAGACATTATCGAACATCAGAGAAGCATACGCCGAGTGGAATGAAGTTGGAGGATATGAAGGATCAATTTTTTTATTGATCAGAGGAGGTATTTTGAGCTTAGCTTAGATCTAAACATATGAAAATCTTAGTTGTATTTGAATCAGATCATTATTGCATTAGTTTAACCATTGTTATGGAAAAATCTCTTAACCGAGTGGGACTTCACAGTCTTTTTATATTTCAATATGAAATTCAATGAATGTTGATTTTTTTCTTGTTGAGCCCATAGTGAATACTGGTCAAGGGAGAATTGTTAGTGATAAATCCTCTAACAAGGTCACACCTTACAGTGTGTTTTGTAACCTTTAACAGGTTTGCCTCCTAATCGAGGTCACTTCTGAAGAGTGAATTATTTTGGGTTATTGGTCCCAGGTAGCTTTTTCCCTAATAGGGTTTCCACATTAAAAATCTATGTGTTATGTTTGATTGATGTGTTGAATTGTTATTTTTATTTACACATTTCATAACTGGATAGCTCAGTATATATAGTAGTTAATTTACGATCAATCGGTAGATGAAGAGAAAGATATTATTGATAGCTTACTGAGTTTATTATTTGTATCATCTTAAAATGGAAGCACTTCCATGATAAGAGTGTTTATCCCTCCGAGTAAGTGGTTTGGGGTCATGTCGAATTCCTTGAATGGATATTCGACTTGGATCTAGCTTTTCCCTCTCTTCTACCCCATTTTCCACTTCTTCCTAGCATTTTCTTCCATCCTAAACTTTGAACCTGAGATTCTTGACCATAAGGTCAAGGTCGACCTCAACCCTAACCTAGTCAGGGTCGACCTCGACCTTGATCCTAGGGTTTGGGATCTTTGGTGTTAGCTTCCAGTTTTGAGATTTCATCAAAAACATGTCTTTTCCCTCTTTAGGGCCACTATTGCTCGGATTAAGTGTCAAATTCTCAAATTAATATTTGAGGTGGACCTTTCTCAAGATTTGTATAAGAATCCTAATTTATTATTGGAGATTATCCCTTCTCGAGTTTTGTGCCTAATGCTCAAATTATCTTTGGGGTTGGCCTTACCTCTAATTCTGTAACAAGGCTCTTAAATAATTATTTTATCTCTATGTTAAGGGTGGTCCCCTCCTAGAGTTTTGTGTCAAGACATTAATTTAATTTCCTCTCCATGTGCACCTCTCTAGAGTTTTGTGCCATGGGCCCTTAATTATTGTTTTCTACGAGGCCCCTCTTGTGCCCTAGATCACTATAAAAGGGAGCCTTCCTCTCTCATTTTCTCCAGCAAGTTTCTCAATCTCTCAAGCTCTCAAGAAAGAATATCAAGCATTCAAACATTCAATCCATTAAGGAGATCCATTAGTAGCCATTGAAGTATTCAAGCTCTATGGATCTCTCTTGTTGAAGATTCCTCCATTTCTATCGAAGCCTCTTCCAAGTTCAAGATCCATTCAAGATTGGTGTTGAAGATCTAAGGACAATTGATTGGAGACATCCTACATTTGATTCTACTTTCATCCATTCTTGTGGATTCAAGGATTCAAATCCTCCTTAAGGGTTTCAACTCAAGCAAGGTGAATTGTTCCATTTACTTTGTTTATTCCAGCAATTTCAATTCAAATTCAAGGTTAATTCCTAAATTGGGGTTTGACTAAGGCAAACCCCCCAAAAAAACAACCAAAAACCCTCTTTTTCTTGCAGGTATAGGTGTGGAACTTCGGATCTAAGAGTAGATTTGAATACCCTTTTCGCTGAACTTTCAAGATTCGCGAACAAAGTCAAGGTCAACCTTCATTTTCCTAAGGTCATCCTTGACCTTTTAAAAGGTCAAAGTCAATCTGATCAAATCTGGGAAAAAGATTTCTGGGTTTTGTAGATCTCACAGTTTTGGTTTAGCATTGGAGGAATCAATAGTTTTCAGATCATTTGACAGGGTTTTTGGCTGATTCTTTTTCAGAGGTAAGTACCTATTATACACTAAGTTTTCACCCTTGTTTCAAGCTCTCGTAGTCTTGATAACCTAGTATAACATGGGAATCATCTCCAGGTTGTGGGACCTATGCTAACTGAGATGAGACCTCTAGGTTCTAGGCTAGTTCCTCTTGGATAATCACCCTAATTTGCTTCTTAACAAGAAAAGTAAATCTTTTGAGGGAAAGGGATAGAAGGAATGCTTGAAAGGGAAATGACTGAAAGAAAACTATCCTACTAGGTGATACACCGAAAATATGGTATGAATTATAGTATAAATGATGAAATCAATGAATGGACTTAGGTCTAGGAGATCACAACTCACTGAATAGGTTTCCATAAGTACTTCATAGAAGGGTCTGTAGGTGAAAAGAGCCATTCAGGGAAAGAGAGATTCTTTCACAAACAATAACACCCTTTGGAATTAGACAACAATCTATGACCTGCAAAAAAACATTCACCTCTGCAACTAGGTATAGGAATGAGACAAGATATTTAAGGGGTTGAAGTATACCCACAAAAGTACTCACATCAAATCATCCACAATGATACACAAAATTGCAAAAAGAAAGAGAGATCTAGAACCCTAAGATATCAATGAGAAGCATGTAAATACTAAATTCATTAAGAGCTAACTCACACAAGGAGGCGTAGGGACATGAGAAATGTCACAAAATATCTTCAATATCTAAATTATCAATGGGAATTACAACTATAGAAAACCAGAGGGTAAGAAGAATGCCACAGCTAGATTTCTAAGAAAAGATATATTTTTCTCTTTACAATTGTCCAACTCTTCTTTTACAAAAAGTTCATTCTGAGCTCTAAAGCTCTCAAAAAACATTATATACACCTCCTATAATGCATATAGGTAGGAGCAAAAAAAATAATCTAATTAGGGTTTACATAAATTTTCATATAATAATCAAACCCTAATTTTGTCAAATTTGGCCATAAATGCACATGAAAATATCCCAGCTGATCAGATATCTCTGTTTGTGTGTCCATTTCATGTTTATACCTGCAAAAATCTAGTCGTCATGATCCATCTACCTACCTACAACTCGGGCTCACCATAACTGTTAAAATCTAATATTTTGAGATATTTGAATTTAAAAAATGATAAAACGGTCATAGGTGGTGCTAAAATTCCCTATCGATGGTCAGCATTCGAAAATCAATCTCACTTTAAAATGCGACTGTCAAATCTTCCTTTTTTACCCGGGCTTGGCATTTGACTATAAAACTAACTTAGTATTTACCTCAGGTTCCAATTTTCCCATAGACGCAGAATCGTTTAAACTTTTAGTTGACCCCGGTTAACTCTGGTGAACAAGAAGATAACCTTTAGTCACTGATTCATAGAATACTCTTAACCCTAGGCCCAGAACCACCACATGTCATTCTTTTATTTGCCCTTGATTGCTCTATAGGCATACACCTTGGCATCCCCTAACATCGGTCCCACTAAAGACAAGATTCTGATCTAATAGCAGGTGCATGATCTCATGGCCCTCGAATATTCCTTCAAATCATGTGCTAGCTACAGATCTTTTTAAACCAGAACCCCCTTTTGACAAACGGACCCACCTGGAAATCTTCATCAACACACGACAACCAATCAAATTTGAGCATGTCAGCATCAATTGTCAGAGGACCCACCTAGCATAGGTGCCCTGAAGTAAAGTAAAATCGACGGTCAATCACATGATCACATGTGTCAAAAAAGCTCCTTGCGGACATGCGCCAATCATAGATTTCTTGTAGGTGTTAGAACCTTTTGAAACACTGGAAACCTGGTCCCACTGACACATTGCCAAATCATCACCATGTGGACCAATGAGAAGTCACCATTTGTGTACATGTAGCAGTGGACCCACCAGGCATGAAGAGTTACGTCACCAAGGAGAATCAATGGTTGCATTATAATCGCATACCTCTAACACATTTCATGAGAACACATGCCAGTCATAGATTTCCAAGCTTCTGACATCCCTGGGCCCGTTGACAAAAATACAAGTCATCATCCCCCGACCAATAAAAAGCCTCCATGTAGGACACCATGGTAGTGGACCCACAAAAGCTTGAAGCGCTGAGAAAAGGGAAGATCGACGGTTGTCGTAAGATCGCAAGCCTCTAATAGACCCTATGATATCTTACGACAACCATTGATCTCATCAACTAGGACCCCACTTAAATCTCTTAACCCCAGAAGTCTTAGTGAATGCGTGGCCAAAGAAAATTCACTCAGTCACTGAATAGAATTCTTAACCTCGGTTAAGTTTGAAGAATACGTGAACAAGGCATTCGCAGAATCGCTAAACCAAAAGTCCAACCTGGGGTATCAGTTAGAAAATGCCCAACTAAAGGCAAACCGTGAAGTCGCTAGATGTTTAGAAGCTTCACCATTTTAGCTCGTGACTAAGAAAAACATTACAGTCGCCAGTTCACCAAAAGGAAAAGGTGACCACCAGAAGAATAGAAGAACTGGCAACCGAAGGAAGAATTATGCACATGGGAATTGATGGAACTTAAGTGGTCGATAAAGTAACATGAAAATATAATAGGCCAAAGGGTTTTCTTGGGTTTTTTGCCTGTAATGCCTACTTTATGAATTTTTAAACTGCAGACCAGGGAATTAGAAAATTTGCAGAGGCTAGAGAACAGGGCATAACACCATGAAAATTTTAGGGATGCTTGGCAAGGTAAAAATAGAGACCTTAGGATAGAAATGAGCCAAATTTGCATGCATATGAAAATTAGGGTAACATTTTGGTGATTTCTACTAGATGTCATCCTGCTAGACATTGACCAGTGGCCTTGAAGCAATCCATTATGCATGGGGTCATTTTTCTGAGCATAAAACTTGACAGAGAGACAAAAAAAACTAAACACAGGAAGACAAACTTGTGCACAGGAACTTCTTGAAAATCAGGAAACTAACCTAAAAAATAGGAATAAAGAAGGAAAGTATTTTTACAAAAATTCATAGAGAGGGATTAACCTCAAAACAGGGCTTCAGGTGGAAACCATTCATTGAAATTGGCAAGGGAACCCCTTCAAGAGTTGATAGTTAAAAAGCATTAGGTCCCTTGCACTCTATTATAACAAATGGTCCACCCCAAAATGAGTCAAATTTTGTATGTCTACTAGGTCTGGATCTAAATTCATGCCAGTTGAGGACTACATCTCCAACCTTGAAATTTCTAATCCTGGCTCTTTTATCAAAGTTTTTCTTTGTTTGGATCTGATGGAATTCCATATCCTACATTGACTTGTCTCTATTGTCTTCCAACTCCATCAACTGAGCATATCCGATCTGCAAGGGATCCTCCTCCTCAAATAGGGCATACTGAGTGGCCAAGTCCAGAGCCGGTAATTCAGTTGAAATGGACAACTTAGCCTCCCTACTATACACTAAAACATAAGGAGAATTCCCAATGATCTTCTTTGGAGTGATTCTATCTAACCACAAGGCAAACCTTAATTTTGTATGCCAATCTCTCTGATTTTCTTGAAGAGTCTTCTTGATTATCCTAATCAAGTTCTTATTGGTGGATTCTGCCAAGCCATTGCCTTGGGGGTAGTAATTGGAACTGGTATTTAGATAGATGCTGTTAGCATGTGCAAAAAATTTCATGGCTCTAGCTCTCTTCCCTTGGTCTCTGTAATGTTTTTCATGTCTCCGGCTAAAACCCTTGGCAAATTTTTTTTTTAAATCTAGTCGTTGGGTCCTTAAATTCAAATTGCCCTAGCCCTATTTTATTTTCGTGTTACCTTTTTGCAGGTCACTTAAAACCTTATATTTTGCATGTGTCATTTAACATGACCAAGTTTACCGTGTTCGCGGTTAGGTTTCATGTGTCGGCGGGTCCCCTTTAAATATTTCCTAAGTTCCCAGCGCTTAGTGACTTTAATTTTTCCTTGGTCATGAGCTTTAATTTTTCCTATGTTTTGGTAGCCTTTCCATGGGCCCAGCTCTGACACCATTTCCATCTGACGGTCAGCATAAGTTCTCATAGACTGTGTCAGACGCTTGAGATCTTACGTCGATCATTAATTTTTCCTGATGACGTAGTCTTTATTTTCAAGTGGGTCCACTACCATGTTGGCACAGTTGGCATTCTCTCATTGGTCAATGTGTTGTTGAGAGGGATCCTATCAGTGGGGCCTGTAGTGAAGGCTTTTAAATCTACGGTCGGCGCATGATCTTAAGGAATATTCTTCCCCTTTGAGATCATGCACCATTCGTTGATTTTGAATCTTACTTGGACATGTCAGTGGGACTTGGTTTTCAGCTTGTCAGAGGGTCCTGACATCCGTAATCCATCCAACGATGGGTGTAAGTTCTCATGGAATCTATTAGAGGCTTAAGATCTTACACCAAACGTTGATCTCATTTGTCTCAAATGTATCTTTGGCGGTGGTCCCGATGTCAGGTGGAGCTGATTCAGAGTGTTTTGATTGGTCCATGTAGTATGAGGTGGCTTGTTGTTAGTGGGACCTAGTTTCTGGATGTGTCAGTGGGCCCTAATCCTGTTAGTGAATTGATGAACGCCGTATAATCTTATGGGTTTTGTCAGAGGCTTAAGATCTTGCGATGAGGATTGATTTTGTTTCTTGTCAGTGGGTTGTCAAAGATAGGGGAAGATTCTTTATCCGATAGTGGGTGTGAAATCTGATAGAATCTCGGATGGGTATGCAAACTTGCGATGGTTGTCGATCTTCTTGAGGCGGGCCCGGTCAAGTTTCTCAGTCTTTTGGCAGTTGAGTTAAGATCTAAAGACCGTGAAGCATGAAGATCGGACGGTCATGACTTAAAGATAACCTAATTTCAAATTTTGAACGCTGATTTTCTAAAAGCACCGTAATGTGACCATTGCTTTTCAAATTTGAATTTGCAGAGGGTTTCCAGTGACAGGAAGTACTAGAATTTATGGTTTTAACAGCTGATTTTGATTGGTTTGGTGGTGCTTGCTGTAGCAGTGTGGTCCAGGGTGTTAAGTGATCATATGTAGGGTTTATACTGCATGGTTTTGTGCTCAAGGCATGTTGCAAGGTTGACATTTTGAGTATTTTTATGGTTCTTAGTACCTTCACAGAGAATTTTTCATGATTGAGGATCATTCCAGGATTTTCTTTCTCCTAGTTGCCTGGGTTTCCACCTCTGTAATAACTTTATGACCATTTCCAATTGGTTGGGTGGTTGAAACCCTAACCCTAAGTCATTCGTAGCTTGTTGCATTCTCTTTGAGAATTCCAAGATGACTAGGGAGTATAAGTTGCAGAATTTTGATTGAGTAGGGGTTCCAAAAACTTTCTTTGGTCCCAGGATGGTTGTTCATGGTGTTTTACTAATAGAGGAGCTGGATTTTGTATCTTTTCCTATCCTTGTGTTGTTCTGATTGTGTATTGATTCTGAATGTATTAATGAGAATGCTATTGAGTTCCAATCTTGCATTTTTGTATGTCTTCTTGTTTCGGTTCTAAGCTCATATATGTTAATGTCACAAAGTGTATTAGCATATGGTAAATAAAGAGTATTGTGAAGTCATCTCTGAGTTCCTAAAAAAGTTAGGATTAAAGTCTTTTAGGTGGGTTCAGTGAGTTTGCAACCAAGCAGGAATCTGATGTCCTTGTGTCTGAGGGAGAGGGGTAATAGGCAAAGCACTTATCCTGGATTCAATTATGTTTGAGTTAAGATTTTTAGTTGATGTATGTAATTGGGTGACTCTTTGCTCTAGGTTAAGGCACTAGTCCATCCTCTGGAGGCATTTCATTGTCATCAAATGATAAAATCTTAAAGCAGTTAGTAAAGAGTATATAGTTGTATATCATTTAGTGATTCCTTTCAAGAAGTGAATCAAGGGTACACCCACCTGAGCAATAAGGCTCAAAGTGTAGGAGGATCTCTCTTGATCCTTGTTAGTTGGCCCTCTTCCTTGTAGACTTTGGAGTGGTGATAGAGTCAAAGTTATATTAGGTTATCCATCAAAGTATAAATCTACAAGTTGAAGATCAAAGGGAACCCCCAATAGATGCCATTCTTGACTACCCACTCTGAGACTTTGAGGCCTGTGAATGCCAATGCATTATCTGATATGATGGAATCAGGAGTGCCAAACCTATGAATTATATCATCATAAAAACTTAAGACAACACTCTCATTTGATTATTTTAAAGCAATTGCTTATGTCCATCTGGTGAAGTAATCTATTATAGTGATTATCCATTTATGGCCTGCACTAGATGGAGGATTGATCATACCAATGAAGTCTATACCCCATTTCATGAAGGGTTGCTCTGTTTTGACTGGCTGTAAGGGCAAGGCTGCAAGCCTTTCTTTTCCTACAAACATGGCACACTTGATGCATTTCCTCACATACTCATAACTATCCTTGAAGATAGATGGCCAATAGTATCCGACCCTCATGATTTTAAAAGTAGTAGTCCTAGGAGGGAAATGACCTCCAGAAGGTCCATCATGAAACTCAAATAGGACATCAGCTATCTTTTCTAAATCTATGCATCCTAAAAGGACACCATTGTGATCCTTTCTAAAAAGAACTTCATCTATCAACACAAAAGGAACATATTGCAATATATAATACCTCCTTTTTGCTGAATCTAGACCTACAGGACATTGTCCTGTCTTCAAATAATTCATCATATTAGGCAACCAACTTGTTGCCTTGGCTTGTTCTTCTATAGAATGCACCACCAGAGATGCACCTATTTTCTCTAATTTCTTTGAATTTTCATCCCCTGCCAAATGTTCACAAAGACCTTTCCTCTAACCAGTTTGGTGGTCTGAATATCAATGTCATATTCCATCACCTTGGTGATCCAACCAGCTCTTTTCTCATTTAGGTCCTTGGAAATCAAATATTCTTTGACACTTGGATGACTAAATTTTAAATGTACCTTGCTATGAGTCAATAGATATCTAAAATTTTTAAGGCTCTTTACCACAACAAGTACATGTTTTTCTACAAAAGAGTATCTCTACTCATACTCTTCTAAACCTTTGCTAAAGAAAGCAATAGGCTGCTCCAATCCATCTAAATTTTCTTGGGTCGGCATTGTAGATATAGAATCATGACCTCCATAAGCATAAAGGATAAAATCCTTACTGAAATTTGGGTTTAACAGGGTAGGAGCTTCTGTTAGGGCCTCTTTGATAGCCTAAAAATTGGCTTTTCCTTCTTTAGTCCAGCTGAAAGTTGAACTCTTCTTTAACATGGCTGTCAAAGGCTTGAGTAAATCTGCAATGTTAGGCAAGAACCTCCTAACAAAATTAATCTTTCCTATGAAAGATTGGAGACCTTTCTTGTGATGTGGTAGGGGTAGCTCTAGGATAGCTGCAATTCTCTTAGGATCCACTATAATTCCTTCTTTGGATACTACATATCCCAACAATTTTCCTTCATGAACTGCAAACACACATTTCTTGGGATTAAGGGATATCCCAAATTCTCTACACCTTTCAAAAATCTTCCTCAAATGTTTGATGTGATCTACTACATGTTTAGAATAGATAGTTATGTCATCCAAGTAGACCAACACAAACTTGTACATTAGTCTCTTAAAGGCCATATCCATTGCATTTTGAAATGTAGCTCCTACATTTCACAAACCAAAGGGCATCTTTTGATAAGCCATGGTTCCCCGCTTAGTTGTAAATGTAGTCTTGTATTGATCCTCTTCATTTACTAAGATCTGATTGTATCCTGAATAGCCATCCAATAATGAAAATCTCTCGGATCCAGAGACAGATTTTAGGATTTGTTCCATGTAGGGTAGTGGATGACAGTCCTTTAGAGAGGCCCTGTTAAGATCCCTGAAGTCAATGCATAATCTCAGCTCCCCATTCTTCTTCCTGACAGGAACAAGGTTGGAAACCCAACTAGTATGCTTGATGGGGTAGATGATACCACTTTCTGTTAATTTGATCACTTCCTTGTGCATAAGTGGCTCAAGTTTGGGATTAACAGGCCTTTTCTTCTGCCTTACTGGTTTGGCATTGGGCTCTAATTCAATAGTGTGCTAAGTAAGGGTAGTGTCAAAACCCTTGAGGTCCTCATATTGCCATGCAAAAACATCACTAAATTCTTTGAATAATTGGGTATAAGCTTGCTTTTCCAATTTAGCGTTTACCTTTCCAAATTGTAAGCTCTTACCTGGTTCCAGCTCTAGTTCAACACAATGTTCTTCTTGAACTACCAGGACAACTTTATTTTTCTTGAATTCATCATCCTTGTTGAAGATAGTCTCTAATGTAACAAGACCTCTAGGAGTCTTATTAGACTTAATTTGTATCACTTGATCACCATAATTTTGTGATAATCTCTCTTGATTATGCCTTGAAAAAACATCTTCTTCAAACAAGAACTACAAAATTTGTTCATCATTGTCAAAAACCTGCCAATTAACATTGTTATCAGGAATAGAGGGTCTGACAATCACTTTGATATGCTTTTCATCCATTTCTTTTGAAATATTATTTTGAATGTCATACTGAGATCCAACAGCAGCTAACCTATCTGCATTCTGATTTAGCTTCCTAGGGATAGCAACAATATTGAAAGCATGGAAATCTTCAATTGCATCCAAAACTCTATGTTTGTATGCTTTCAAGGTGTCATTCTTGGTTGCACTTATCCCTCTTACTTGGCTGACAACTAACTCACTATCACCATAAACTTTTAGGGCCTTAAGCCCTCTTTTTCTAGCCCACTCTAGTCCATTGACTAGGCTTTCATACTCTGTAGTGTTGCTAGTGCAGGATAAACTGAATCTAAAGGCAATATAATACCTTTCTCCTTTTGGGGACACTAACATAGCACCACCACCAGAACCATGTCTACTTCTAGCTCCATCAAAAAATAGTTCCCAAACCTAATTATTCTGATCCTCTGAATCAGTGTCCTCTTTGAAAAGGCTTGGCTCTATGACTCCACTTTCTTGTATCAAATAACTTCCCAAACCAAAATCCCAAACAAGATTTTCTTGGGCCTCTAAATCTCTTTCATTCAAGAAAAATATCAGGGATACTTTCTATCTTTGTGCTTGCTTCACTAATGGTATGGAAGTCACTGTCATCAAATATGGGGCAATTTACATTGATGGCATTGGATACATATGGTTCTACGTGGTGTGCTACCAATGGTTCTAACTTAATGGTGACCTTGGTCCCATACCTTGTATGAAAAAGCATATGAGACCAGTCAGAAGATAGATAGCCTCCTATCTTAGCTGTAAACTCCCTTGAAAGACATATGGCAAATAATGTAGGGATATATATATATACATATATATATATATATATATATATATATATATATATATATATAATATATATATATATATACATATATATATATATATACATATATATATATATATACATATATATATATACATATATATATATATATATATACATATATATACATATATATATATATATATATATATATATATATATATATATATATATATAT
>BSBK01013468.1:0-52500 GCA_027943335.1 Chamaecyparis obtusa | reverse complement strand
TGTTGTTGTGATTAGAATGCACTTGAAAAGTAAGTATTGAAACTTAATTGAATGTATGAAAAATGCAACCTGAGAACCCCAAAATCAATTATATGTTTAGGATTTTGGACATAAGAAAATATCTAATGAATGAGAAAATATACACAAAATTCTAATTGAAATCAATCGTCTTTCTGTGTTTCAAATCTTTGGTTGGGTGTGATCTCCATGTTTACGTAAATTTAATTGAAAACTGCACCTGTGGATTTCTTACTATCAGAAAATTAACTAGACACTATTTTGAAAAATCTGTGCACCAGGAAACATATCAACAAACAGTGACCACCAATTGCAAGGTGGTACTTTCAGAAGGCATCTACTGGAAAAATTGTGAGATTGTAACTCTGACCACATCCAGAGAACAATTCCAATAGCCCTTTCCAAAGTCAATGTAGCTTACATCCTTTATTAAATGGAATAGAATTACAAGTATATCGAATCATTTTGAGTCTTGACATTTCATTTCTTCTTAAAATTAAGTCCATTAAAAGGTTTGTCTTCTCTGAAGATGTGCAAGCAGTCAGCGCTCACACCTATGCATAGTGGCAAAAAATAGTAAATCAAAACAATATAATAAAAGAAGAAATATTACAAAGATAAAGATTCATCAATTTCTCAACTAGGTTGTATAGTAAATCTAATTCAGTTAAATTCATTGTAAGGATGTTGTGAGCCCAACATAAATTATGAAAACCATAAAATTTGAACTCTAGTACAGTTAACAAATATTAAGCTAAGTATTTGGAAATTGGAAAGAGAGTTAATCATTCAATTACAGAAAAAAGAATTTTCCAGAGAGTGTAGAGTTATGGACATTGATTGAGATATGAATGCAAGACAGTATGAATGTTACTTGTACCATGATTATGTCTCAGACTTTTTGCATAAGTATCATTTTAATAAAATTTTCTCTACTCATCTACATAATATTTTATGTGCTATATTTTTTTCTACTTTAGCTCTTTTCCCTATTGAATAAAGGATTTTTTTCTCTGGATCCACAAGACTTGTCCAAATGGATATACAACCAACACTCAAGAAAATGTCAAAGTAGATAATGGATTATCAACCCCCTTCCTTGAATTTTCTCTGATCCTAAGCTATTATAGTGAATGAAAAAACATACCTGTCAAGTGCAAATAAGTAAAGGTTTTATTCAAATTTTAAAAACTATCTAGTACTTAGTTATATATATAGTATAGGCTATCTTTTAAAATTGGGTACTTGCTTGTGCTGCTTGTTCTGTGCAAGGAAAATTGTTTTTTTTAAGCTTCAGAATGTTAGTTATTGCTGAGCCTCGCAACATAGTAGTTTGTTGGTTATAACTGCAGAATAACAATCATAATCAGGCTCACAAACAAGCATTCATGGCAGGCCAAAACACTTAGTGGGGTTCTAAAAAAATTCTTGTCTATTTAATTAGTTGTTTGTGGTTTCTATAGTCATTTATTTATTTATATTTTTTTATTCCAAGGACATATTTATATTTGTAGGTAGAATAATAGATCCATATAATGGGAAACATCAAGAGTACGATCTCAGAGATCCGTAACCATGCATCAAAACTAAACAAACTTATAATATTTTAAGGTATTGATCTACATTTTCATGCAGGTAGGTTGTCACAAATATCCACCTATATGGATAAAGAAATTAATTTTATTGCATTACACCCATGGGTGATTATTATGTGGGCATGCAAACCTTCATTCCTATCTTGGCTTTCTTGAGGATACCTAAAATTTTATAATTAGCAATTAGACTTTGGTGTGCAATGAGTACACTGACGATGATTGAATTCATTGATCCCATTATATTTTAACATACAATAGGACACAATTTACGTCTCCACTGATAGGTTACTAATTCAAACATTCAGGTGAGTAACTTTTCCAAAATAGATTTCAGTTTGTGTTTTTGTTGTAGGGTGATGAAGTGGGTAACAGAACATAGTGATTGGGTTATTAAGGAGGGTGATTTTTCTTAATAAATTCTTGTTGAAAATGTTTAACAAGATTTTACCTTGTTAGTTTTTATTTTTTGTATAGGGTGATCAATTGGGATTGTTATATAAAGTAACTACACTTAACTGATTGACACTGTCATTGAAAAGAGGGCGTCTTTCAGCCATAGCCCAGAAAAGATGGATTGTCATCATATTATTTCCTTCTATAGGTTAAGAAAGTCCAAACAGAAGAGAAATACAATTCCTAGTTGGCCTCTAGGGACATTATGCAAACATATAAATAACCCATTAGGGACACTCTTGTAGAATAGTACAACCATGATGCAATTGGACCTTGCACATCCTTTTGCTTTGCATGCTAGCATGTAGTTTCTGCATCAAGGCCTGCTCAAGTTCTCTGTCAATCTTGGCATCCCTATTTTTATTGGCATTCAAACTGAGTCCTTTCCAATATGTCCCTTCATACCTGCAACAACACACTTATCTAAGTGCTAACATGTTTACCCCTATATGCTTGCAAACAAGTCTTCAATCTCCACACCATCATTAGGTCCTACATACATAGTTAGAAACAACAAACTTTACCCTAATCCATTCATCAATCCAATACACACACCATCCATTAACCACTAGTCTGATCACATCATTAACCTAGTTTCCTATCCATACGTTATTTCTGAACAATATTCAACAAGTCACATTTCATGATCATCAAATCCAGATTTATGTACTTTACTTATAATTATCCCAACTCTTGGTTCTACTGTCCACATATACTCACAACCATATTTTTAGTGAAATATCCATCATCCAAACATGGATTTAATAAACCTTTAATCATATCCTCATTTATTGATTAGTCAACACACTGTCTATATTAATGTGATTGTCTTTTGTTGATAGTTCTTCTATACCTACACTCAGACATTAACATCTTCCAACATGGAATTAATTATGGAAATCACTTTGGTGGAAGTCTAGATAACTAGGTTTCTTCAAACATATAAAAAAATGAGAAAAATCCACTAGTTGGTTAAAACTTCATGGCCCCCGTACTAAGAGCATTTTTACAGTCATAAATTAATGCAGAAACTTCCATTATTTTGCCCCTAGGACATCAATTTTCTTAATGAAGACAAACCCAAATAAACCTTATAAACCTTGCTAGACTTACAAATCTAAAATTTCATTGTAGAAAAGTTTCAATATTGTTTTTTGTTTGCAAAGAGAGCATCATGCTTAGATTCTTGCATGTTAGAGAATATTATTTCATTTGCACTAGATTCAACATTTGTTGTTTATAAAGCTTGCAATGAAGCTTGTAAGACATAGTTTTACACGACTAATGAGTATCAAAACCCTAATTAGTTTTAAAAACTTTGAGATGAGTGGAATTGCATTAAGGGGTCTTTAGAAGACTGTTCAGGGTGAGATTTGTTAGAATTTAATATTTCCTTGGTAAAATATGTAATTAAAGGATAAACCAAGGTATCCTATATTATATTTGTCCTCTAGTCCAAGTAGGAGGACATGTCACATATTTGTAATTCCTTTAATAAGGAAATTAGATATTCCTCCTTAAGAGAAATCTCACATTTGTCTCACACACAATATGAATGTGGCATTCATCTAAGATGGGAGTTACATGCAAACTCCTCCACTCATCTCTACTTAAAGAGATACCTCTCACACACTTGCTCAAATTAATCTTCTCTATTCTCTCATTCTTTCTCTCCATATTGTAATGAGCTTTGAGCTTCAATTCTTTCTTCTTCTTTTGGCTTTGAGCCTCATTCATAATTCACAACGGGTTTTTTCTTGGTTTTCCCCTTTCAAATCCTTGTGTTCTTGCCTTGGTTCTTGGAGCATTTTTGTGAGCTTGTATTTGATCTCTCTCTCTCTCTCTCTCTCTCTCTTAGTGTTTGGTAAATCTCTTCCATTGCATACTCTCTTGGATTCTTTCCTTGGCTTTTTCATTTTACTTTATGATTCTAACATGGTATTAGAGCATGTTTAATCCTTGCTTTTGAGTGTGCATGCAGGGATAGATGAAGGATATTTCAGTTGTGAAGGAGAAAGTTTTTTGGATTCTAACCATTGTTTTGCAAGTTTTTTTTGTTTATTTTCTTGCATTCTAACATCTTGATCTTAGATTTGGATGGCTTCCCACCAGATCTAAGGATTTTTTTCTCTTTTCAAGGTTTTTTTAATCTAATCTCTGCAAGATTTCATAATATAGGATTCACAAATCTCCTTTTTTGTTGGCATTTGCAGCTTCACATTTCTGTTTTAATCTTTGATCTTGCATGTTTTAATCTTTTCTTGGCTCTCATGAGTTTTGATATGCAGGCTTGTTTATTCCATTTGTAATCACTAATATAATCTCTCTGCAGATTTCTAAACACAATATAATAGTTCTTTTAATCTCTACAGGCTTTATTTCAGTTTCTAACATTTTATTTCTTGGTATTGTTATTAACGCTAGTATTAATCTCTTATATCATTTTCTTTCATGGTTTTAATCTCAAATATAACTATAAAAGTCTGTGTTGGGGTTCCATTTCCAATCTCCCCATAATTCTGAGTGTCCAAATAATTCTTCAGAGATACGTAATCACTAGCATCGGACTCCATCTTCATATTCTTGCAAACCAATCTTGCGTGTGAGTGCATCTATAAAATTTTGGCATAAATTTTACCAGCCATTTCTTCGTCAGTCATTGCCCTTGCATAGGAAAGACATTGGTTGTGTGTCTTGTAACTTGAAGTTGCTTCAATTCCTTACAAACTTTTATTTCTGCTAATTTGGATAGTTGCAATATCGTGTGTTTACTGTAGAATTTTTTTTCAAAACACACTTGCATTCTTGTAGGCAGCCCGCTCATTATGGTAAGCTTACACAACCACTTTCTCCTTGTGTCGTTGCTCAACGAGAGGCAAAGACAATCAAAGATTTATACTAATTTATTCTTGTATACACAGATTTATCTTCATAACTCCTTTTCATCATATATATATGCCTTTTTAGCAATCTCAGTAAAATCATAATTGTGGCCACTTTTGTCAAAAGTGTAGCAATTGGATAGAGGTGTTGTTACTACACCAGCCAACCGTAGTCGTAGTATTATGCACACCAAGCATAGGAATGACCATTTGATAGTGAACATCGCAATATGATTACTCTATCAACATACAAGGGGGTAATCTGATGTTATTTCAAACATTTTCCTTCTACGACATTTGCATACACCATCTTTGTTTACTTTGCTTTCCATCTCCGATTACATTATTTTTGCCTTCTCAATCTCACCCCTCTGTGTTATCCTTTTGACTGCAATAGAAGCCAGGAAGGCCGACTGCGATTTGTCCCTCTACGCCAACGCTCAGAGCTTCTAAGGCTCATTTTCATTTGGTTCATTGCAAAGCTGAGCCTATTGTTTCATTTTGTCTACAACCTTTAATTAGTATAAAATGTAGGAAACGTATTCAGGCTCTTTAATTAGTATACATTATTAAATTTCTGTTGTCAACGTTTTTCTGATTTCTCTCTGGTGGTTGCAGGCATCTTGCAGCTCATTCTAAATAGTTCTGAATTAGTTTGAAATAGCTTTGAGATTCTTTGTTTCTCTGCATATCTGGATTTATCCTTATTTTTAAAATTCCTTTAAGTATTAGTTAATAATAATTTCATTGGTCTGTTATTGATTTCTTTTAACATTGCATTATTATTAGTTTAATTTTTTTTTCATATCATTGTTAGTTTAAAATTATTAAAAAAAATAGTTTTATAACATTTAAATTACATTTAAAAAAATCTTCAAATTAAAATTTAAGTTCTTTTTGGAGTTCAATTTAAGCAGTGTTTTTTCATTCTGTGTTTTATATTTACATTCAATATAATATCATTTAATCATTTCTTCTATTGTATTAACAATCAATTCTATTATTCAAGTTTATCAATTTTATCATAGTATTCAAGTTTTTAAAAAAATTAGTTTCTAACTATTTGAGTAAACAAATCCAATTTAACTATTTAACATTGTTCAATTTATCTATTTATTAGATATTTCACTCTTATCATATTCCTTTTTCCCTTATAGCTCCTAGTTTTTAAGCATTTAAGAAAATTTTAAAATTTTCTTAAAATCTCTCTCTGTTCAAATTTCATAATTGTAATTTTATTATCTTATCATAATGTCTACTCTAATTCCAGAAATTAAACTTAATAGCTCTAACTATCATCAATGGAAGACACATGTTTCTTTTCTATTTCGTTTTAAACATTTGCTTGAAGTTGCCACAGATGCGACTACTGAACCAGCCGCCTCTGCTGCTCAAATTGCCAAAGATGCCTAGCAAGTTAAGAATGATGAAGCACTAGGTCTAATTAGACTCTCCATCAGTCCTGATCTTTATGTCTTAATTAGACATTGTACTAAAGCCCATCAAGCATGGGACATCTTGAAGAAAACCTACGACAACTCCTCTGAATCATGTAAGATTCAGCTCCAAGACAACTTGGAATACCTAAGGTATACAAATTTTAAATCTATGGATGAATTTTTACTCAAGTTTGATGCTTATATTAGAACTTAGTTAAATGGTTTAAATGTTACTCTTACAGATACTAGATTGATTACTATAATTCTTAAGAAATGTCTCCCTAAAGAGTTTCAACAATTTGTTAGAAATAGGGAATACTGAGAGGGGGGGATGAATCAATATTCTACAAACTTTAACTTTTGCCCAATTATGGATATAACAGATAATCTTAATGCATGCATAACATAGAAAGCTAAACAATGTGCATAGCAATAAAACAAAAGAACTCATAACACATTATTTGTTCTTGAGGAAACCCTAGCCAAGGGAAAACCCCGGTGGGGATGGTACCCACAAAGATCCACTAATTAAAAGTATCTTGTTAAGGATGTTGACCCTGTTAGGAGTCTATTACATGCATATAGTGTCTCAATCTTGATTAAGGGACTATAGGCCTTGTTAGAAGCCTCAACCCTGTTAGGAGTTGGTAGTACAAAATGTGATTACCAGATGAGCCCATTGCCCAAATAAGTAATGTACAATATTTACTGATTACAAAAGTAGGTCAAGGTACATAACCTTATAATTCTTGCATCAATATCTCTTCACTACTCTTCACTTTTTCTATTACATATACATCATATATCTCGCATCATATGACTTCCTTGTTCTTCTTACAATTTACAATTACATTTATACAAGTTATTAAGGCTAATAACTTTTTAGTCGGCTATCATATTAAAAAATAACTTTACCCAAGGGTTAACATCTAGGATGTTGTCCCTTTATATTGTTAAATCATTATTTTGATAAACAAAATAATCCCTTAACTCTTTATCAATTATGTCCTATCGGCTTGACACTATCTTTAGAAAAAACTATCATAACTTCTTTCGTACATGTCGTACTGACATGCACTCTAAGATGAGTCTTCAATAGTCACCATAGAGTCTATGTTCAAGTGCACAAGCACTGAACTTACTCTAATCAACATCGCAAACCAAAACTATCTTTAGGTTCACTGGTAAAAACACATTGTCTCATACTTAGACAATTTCACATTGCGCTCTGACCTACTAGCTCTCTGACCTGTGCGATCTTCATGTAGATCATATGTTGCCATAATGAAAACATCTATGTAACCAACTCAGCCAAATTTCCAACAATCTCCCCCTTTGTCATTGGTGGCAACATATGAGAAAATTGGTTAAGTCTTACAACTTCAAAATCTCAAAATTGTGGCCATAATACAAAACATATATATATTATCCTTATGACTTTATTAATCCTTTCTATATATTGTACTCTCCCTAAGAATATGTATCCTTAACAATTTTCTGCTATGTATCTCTCCCCCTTTGACAACAATGACAAAAAAAGGTAAGGAGGGTAACAAAACTGTGCTCACAAAAAGTTATACCTTAATTCAATATTGCAAAGCCGATAGGCTTGCAGCACAATCTGCAAAATTGATCTCCATAGCCTCTAACTCTTTCTCCCATGATTTCTTAATTGAATCTACTATAATGAGTAGTGCGCATAATCCATAAGATGCTATCTCACATGCTTGGAGATTCTTAAAGCTAAACTTTTGAAAAGATGTCTTTGTTGAAAGACATTCTTCCAATTGCCCTTCAATAGTGCTCAAGTTTATAGAAATGTGTTCTCTTAAAAGAGAGAATCTCTTCATTTTCCTATCCTTTTCATCTTGCAAAATTCTGATCTCATCATATATCGTACAAATTTTTTGCTCAACATCAGATACCTTCACATTGGGGCTTGAAAGAAGGTTTGTTTCATTCTGAATTTCTACTTCCTTCATCTTCATCTTCTGATCTTCCTTTGCTACCAAGGTCTCTGATTTTGTACACTGAATGTACAAGGATTTACCTCTTTCTAAATTCTTCCTAAAGTCCTTTATACATATATCAAGGTTATTGATATCATTCCTGATATTCTGATTGATTTTCAAGAGTGTTTTGGCCTCATAAGCTGTTTGAGCTTTCATCTTTGCTATATCAGATAGATTTGTAAACTTGTTAACAAAAGTGTTCATTACTTCCTTTTCTCTTTCCAAAGGGTCATCTTTTGCAATCTATGTAGTAATAATGCCTTGTAATTTCTCAATAAGCTCCTTCAGGCATCCTTCAAGACTCTTTACTTTCTTATTATTTCCAATGATCTTGTTCAAAGATGTGATCAATTCCATTTTATCATCATCATCTACTTTCCCAAATTCTCAATCATAGAGCCAATCTAAGTTTTCTTGCCAGTCTTAGGTGTAAGACTGATATCTTCTTGAGTGGGAACAGGTACTTGTTTTTCTGTCACTTTAGGTTCTACAATTGTGGTCTCTATTTTCTCTTCTCCTTTGGTAGTCTCCTGCTCTTCAAAAGCCAAATTGTCAACAATGTTTTCAAGATTCTTGAATAAGTTATCATCACTATCCAAGGTGATCTTAGTTCCTTCTACATTCATGACTTCATCCTTAATATTTATGGCTGGTGGAGAGGGAATGTCCTCTTGTTCTGCTTCTTTTGTTGCTTGATCTTTGGATTCTGCTACAACTGATGATTCTCCAACATTCTCTAGCATTACCTTAATGATTGCTTGCTCTGTTTCTGCATTAACTTCTTCATATCTGCCTCCCATAATCTGAATAGTTCTCTTCTTGGTTCTCAAATGGGTGCTTAAAGATTTCATAATCTGATTGAAGTGTACTTCATCTCTCACAACACAAAGTTTTCTTACAAGCTTTTCTCTAATAGCTATGTCCTCTTCTGATGCTCTCTTCTTCCTATTTACAAGTTTATTGTACAAGTCATCAGGTATCTTACCCTAAATTGTATAAAACTTCTTATTAGATAAAATCATATGCTTTACCACATCATTTTCCAGATTTAATCTTTCTGCATAATCATAGAGATCATAATACTTATTCATTTTTGTAAAGTCTCCATCTTGAATGATCCACTCATTAACCTTCTCAACTCTAGGTTTCCAGGTTTTCTTCTTAATAGAAGTGTCATCATCTTTGATTTCTACAATTTTTCTTGGAACTAGTGGCACCAATGTCTTATGCCTCTTACCTGGTCCAGTAGCACTCTATTTTACTCTTTTGCTAGGTGTGGAGGAGGTGGATCTAGTGGATATCCTTGCTTCTTGATCCTTCTCTATTTCTTCCACTTTCACCTTAACTTGTGTTTCTCCTTGCTGTACTGCAATTGATGATAAAGGTGGAACAGACAAAACTTATTTTTGTCCAATATCTCTAATTGCTGCTGCTATTTTATTGGCTACCAAGAACTCATGCTCAGTCATCCCTGTATCTTTTAGAATTTTCTTGATAGTACTCTCAACTCTTTTCTTTGACTGCTTCTCTTCAAGTAAGGTCTTTGTGGAGTTGAAGTTCTCCTCAAAGGTTCCAAACCTATTACAATGAGTGTCCAACTTGCACTTAAGTAACCTACTCACATACTCTTCTATCTCAACCTCAGATATCTCATAGCCAAGAGGGTCTATGAACTCTGTTCTAGGTTCTACTGCTTCAATGTAAGTAAAGTCAGTATCAACCATGAAACATATCTCATTTTTATACTTCTCCACAAGAGACTTTGGGATCCTTGATCTGCTTGTCACCAAATTCTAAAAAGACTTAATTACCAATACTACAGTTTCATTTACTTTATCAATAAAATGTCTCCTATACACTTGGTTAATCCTTTCCATTATAGTTCGGCCATCATTCTAGTAATTTCCAATGGTGAATGGAAATCTTCTCAATAGATGAAAAAACATATAAGTGATTAAAGATGAAAATCTAAATTGTGAATACTTAGTCATCTTTATCTTTTCCAAATTCTCAAACAGTTGAATTGTCAAAATCTCACACATCAACTTGTACTTTATCAACACACATCAGATAAGCTACATGTATCATTCCAGCTACCATGTCATCCTCTCTTGAGTTTGCACAAAACTTAGTGGTTAGGATCTTGCACAAGTATCTGACATCATCTTGTTGAATCTTACTAATCACAATTCCTCTACCATTATATGATGAATTTGTGTTGTCTTTGAATATTTTCCTCATGTTCTTCTCATTTAAAGGAATGGCTCCAGTTTTAGATAGTCCAGTAACTTCATGAATCAAATCAGCTGTGATATCTATCACTCTATCTTCTAACTAAAACTTCCCATTATGAATTCTACTTAGGATTATCTTAGTACATTCTTCATTATCAAATTCATACTGTAATGCATACTTAATGATCTCATTATCTTTCAAATGTTCAAATCCTTCTCTCAATGACATGTCCTGATTGTAGATCTTCTGATATTCCTTGGTGAAATCACTATCACTGATAGTCTCTAGTTTACATCCAAGATAACTTCTAACATTCTGTAGATGTAAAACTCCATTTGGTACGGATGATAAAGCTAACCTAGGATCATCTTCCAAGGGTTCTACTAGTTCCCTTTTCATCTTAGGTCTACCCTGACATTGTGAATCAAAGAAACATGCATGATTTCCTCTAATTCCTTAACTGATTTAAAGATCTGCCAAGTAAAATACCTCGATTTCATGATTTAGGGCTTGTGTAGATTCGGCACAAAATTCTTCACCAAATCCTTGCAAAACGCTTCCAATCACTGCTCTTTGATCTCCTTAACACTTGTATTCACTTTGATGATCAAATAACACTGATCATGACCTTTTATTAATTCAATCTCACTTAGATCTGACATCACATTCAATTCTTTTGCCGCTTCTTTCCAAAAAGCTAATTCCGTTAACTTGCAAAACTTAAAACTTCTTACGATATCGCAAAACATAATATTTTTCTTTGCGCTCTTAACCATAGCATTAGAACATCATATAATACCTTGCATTAACTACACAAGACTCAATTCATCATATATCTACTTCTACACTAATCTAAGTTCCTATTCTACTGTAATTTTCATAAATTAAGTACTTTGAGATGGGTCAGGTAAAGATTCATTCTTACCATTTAATACTTCACCTTTTTTACTACCTTCAGTGCTGAATATGTCTCCTTGATTTGTGCTTTTAACAAACTTCACTTCATTTGAATTACTACAACATCCTTTCTGACTATTGCTTGCATCTTCATTTCTTCTTACATGACTTCTAGAGTTAGGATTGGTATGAAAAACTCTATTGTTCATTCTACAAAACTTTGTTGCATGTCCAATCTTGTTACATATCTAACAAACTATTCTATTGTTTCCATATCTTGGTCCAGGCTGATTGATCTGTGATCTGCAATTTCTAGCAATATGTCCAACCTTGTTGCATCTATAACATATTACTCCATTTCTTCTGTTCATATCTTCAGTAGGTTTCTTATCTGCATTGTTAGTATTCCTAAACATTCTACTACTATTATTATTCTCAATAAATTTAGGTTTCCTGCATTCAATAGCTCTATGTCCAAAACCATGACAATTATAACAATAACCATTAAGGGGTTTGAATTGCTTACTAGTGCAATCTCTCTTCATATGACCAATAGTATTACAAGAAAAACATCTACCTTTGAATTCTCTCTGCATACCTTTGGGTGATTCCTCTTGCTTAGGTGGTTCTTCTTCCTTAGGTGTATCTTCATATTTGTTAGTCTCCTTAGACTTCTTCTCATCTGTACTTTCAGATATTTTCAGATCTGTTTCCTTGCTTTCTTCATTTGTTTTGGATGTGTTGAATCCAAGATGAGTTTTATCATAGAATGGTTTCTGATAAGACATTTGTTCATTAATCTTCTCACTAGTTGAATATAGCCTTTCAAGTTGTTTTTGGATTGAGTCAGTTCACCTTTCACAATTGTATTGTATTTCTCAAGTTCAGCATACTGCAAATTGACTTTCTCAAGTTCAGATGTTACTTTACCAAGTTTAGATTTTAGTCCTTCATTTTCAGTCTTTAGACTTTCATTCTCAGATTTCAGGTTTGCTTCATTCTTGCCATTTCCATCTTTCAGACTTAGCTTCAGATTTGCTATCTTCAGTTCATGCTTAAGGATCTCATTTTCTTTTTCTAAATTGTCATCACAATCTTCAATAAGAACTTCAAATTCCTTTTCAGATTTCAGATCTTCCAACTTGTTTTTTAGTTTCTCAATGAGGTTCTTTGCATCATCATATTTTCTTTTTAGAGTGTCTCTTTCATCAGTAAGCATATCAATCTATTCAAGAGCTTCTTCAAGATTCTTCTATATTTGATCCATATCCATAGAGATCTTACTCAAGCTACTAGGCTTTCCTTGAATGATTCTTTTCCAAGCAACTAAGCTCTGATACCAATTGTTAGAAATAGGGAATACTGAGAGGGGGGGTGAATAAGTATTCTACAAACTTTAACTTTTTCCCAATTATGGATATAACAGATAATCTTAATGCATGCATAACATAGAAAGCTAAACAATGTGCATAGCAATAAAACAAAAGAACTCATAACACATTATTTGTTCTCAAGGAAACCCTGGCCAAGGGAAAACCCCGGTGGGGATGGTACCCACAAAGATCCACTAATCAAAAGTATCCTGTTAAGGATGTTGACCCTGTTAGGAGTCTATTACATGCATATAGTGTCTCAGTCCTGATTAAGGGACTATAGGCCTTGTTAGAAGCCTCAACCCTGTTAGGAATTGGTTCTACAAAATGTGATTACCAGATGAGCCCATTGCCCAAACAAGTAATGTACAATATTCACTGATTACAAAAGTAGGTCAAGGTACATAACCTTATACTACTTGCATCAATATTTCTTCATTTCTCTTCACTTTCGCTATTACATATACATCATATATCTCACATCATATCACTTCCTTGTTCTTCTTACAATTTACAATTACATTTATACAAGTTATTAAGGCTAATAATTTTTCAGTCAGCTATCATATTACAAAATAACTTTACCCAAGGGTTGACATCTAGGATGTCATCCTTTTATATTTTTAAGTCATTATTTTGATAAACAAAATAATCCCTTAACTCTTTATCAATTATGTCTTCATATTATGTCCTGTCGGCTTGACACTATCTTTAGAAAAATTGTCATAACTTCTTTTGTACATGTCATAGTGACTTGCGCTCTGAGATGAGTCTTCAATAGTCACCATAGAGTATATGTTCAAGTGCGCAAGCACTGAACTTACTCCAATCAACATCGCAAACCAAAACTATCTTCAGGTTCACTGGTAAAAACACATTGTCTCATACTTAGACAATTTCGCATTGCACTCTGACATACTAGCTCTCTAACCTATGTGATCTTCATATAGATCATATGTTTCCATAATGACAACATCTATGTAACCAACTCAGCCAAATTGCCAACACAATTTATCACTAATATCCATTCTTAGCTTGCTATTTCTACTTTAGCTCCTCTTTTAACTTATCCTATTTTTCAAAATTTGTTGCGCCAAGAGGAGGCAAAATTATTGCAATTTGGTATTATTAAATCTTTTGAACATGCTTTTGTATCTAAAACTCAAAATCACAATAATAAGTCTCATACTAATCATCATAATAATAATCATCATAACAATGATAACAACAATAATTATCGTAACAATAATCATCATGGTTATTCAAATAATAATTTAATCATAATAATAATTATTCAAACAATAGGTCTAATTCTAGGCCATCATACAATAATAATAACAATAATCACAATAATTAACAAAATCGGAAACCACATTGTACTTATTGTGGTAAAGACGGTCACCTAACTAATGGTTGCTTTCAAAAGCAAAACGATAAGAAGCCAATGAATAACAATAATCAAAATAAATTTCAAGGTAATCAATCTCGTTGTGCTTTTACTGCTTGTTATAAAACTTCTCATGCATTAGAATGGATTATTGATAGTGGCGCTTCTCATCATGTTACATCTCATAGAGAAGTTTTTTATTCTTTGCAACCTAATACTACTAATATTCCTATTCAATTAGTTGATGATAGTAGTGTGTGTGTGAAAATTGTACTTGATATGTAGACACAACACTTCAGTAAAATATTAGAGGTTAGTTGAAATCAAAATCATGCAATGAATGAAAGCTAAACTAACCAGGCGATTTACTGCCTTCTAATAGGTGAGAGTATGATGTTCTCAAATTGTTATCGAGATCAGTGACCTTGACGACACCTAAATGAAGGATTTGAATGCAAAACTGATATAAAATATGAATGCAATTATTTATTTATTTTGATTTTAGATGCAATAATATGAAAAATGATATGAAATCTATGATATGTAAAAACTGATATGCTATGATATGATAAATGATCTAACAAATGAAAACTAATATGATATGAAAAACTATGCAATATTGATCTCACAAAGCTTGGATTCGCAAAGATGATTCTTCAGTCTCCAATTCAGCAGTGGGATTATGCAATTCTTATGGATTTGAGAGATGAATTATGAAGAGCTGAGCCTTGTTTTTATAGAAATCCAAGGCTTTGGAGGTGCATGGAAAAAGCCATAAATCACTCTTGATAAACTCAGGTTGATTTTTGAGTTATTTTTAAATAAAGATAATTTAATTCACAAAAACATGCAAATCATGCAAAAACAACTTTTTAACTCAAATTAAAAGTTTAGATCAATTTTAAAACTCAAAAATGATGTTGAGTTCCAAAAAGTCAATAACTTGCATTGATTTTTTGATTTGGAGTTTAACTGCTCTTTGATTGTGCACATGGATAATTATGAATTAATAAATAAATAAAGTGATTTATTCTCAACTTAACTGATTTTGAAAAATAAAACAATTGATTTATGGGTTAATCAATCATTTAATCAAACTTTTATTCAAAAATAATATTATTAAAAATTGACAACTTGCTTTAATTAATTAAATAAGAATTTAATTAATTAATGATAGGATATTGGATTTATTGTCAAAATTAAATAATACAATTAATAATAGATAGAATTAAATTTAATTACACAATTAAGTGGCAAGATATTAAATCTAATTAATTAAATATTAAGAATATTCAATTAATCAAACTTTAGGATAAATAGGATTTATCGCCAAATAATCATTAAATTAAAGATAATTATGATAATTAAGAATATTGCTAGGAATATTCCCTGATGCAGAATTTAAGATAATCAATTAGATTCAATGATGTGCAGATGTGCCTTAGGTTAGGACTTGTATGTCGATTTCGTTCGATTTGAGGATGTAGGAGGTTAATGAACATACAACCCATTTTGGGGGTATTACAAGTAGTTGCAAAGTTGATGGAGTTGGTGATGTTAATGTTCCAAATGGAAAATTACATAATGTTCTTTATGTTCCTAAATTGAAATCCAATCTTCTTTCAGTTGCTTAATTATGTCAAGATTACAAAGTTGAATTTCATAAAGATATGTGCTCTATTATTGATCCTAACACTGATCATGTTGTTGCTAATGCTAAGATGGATCATGATAATTTGTTATAGTTTTATGAGTTTGCCTCTTCTAGGTACTCTTTGAAAGTAAATATTGATTTCAATAGATGGCATGAAAGGCTTGGCCATTTGAATTCTGATTATATTTCTAGATTGCTAAAATATAACATGGTTGAAGGATTACCTCCTCTTGTTCCATTTAAAATTACATGCACAGGGTGCATGAGTGGCAAAATGAAAAAGGAGCCCTTTCCTCATAGTACTTCATGGAGGGCGTCTCATAAGTTACATCTTATTCATAGTGATCTTTTGGGTCCAATGGAGAAAAACTCAATACAAGGTTCAAAGTATACTCTTACCTTTGTGGATGATTTCACTAGAAGAATTTGGATTTATTTCTTGCATACTAAAGATCAAGTTCTTGACACATTTTCTGAATTTCATGTGTTTGTAGAAAGGCAATCTGGTTCTAAACTTAAAATTCTTAGAACAGATAATGGTACTGAATATGTTAACAATGCATTTCATTCTTACTTGAGATCTTTTGGTATAAAACATGAGCTTACTATTCCTTATACACCACAACAAAATGGTGTGGCGGAAAGGAAGCATAGAACTATTGTGGAAATGGCTAGATGCATGTTACATGCTAAAGATTTGCACTACAAATTTTGGGCTGAAGTAATGGCTTGTGCCACTTATCTTCTTAATAGAACTCCTACTAAAGTTTTGAAAGATATTACTCCTGAGGAAGCATGGTCCAGTAGAAAACCAAAGTTACAACATTTGAAAATTTTTGGATCTATTGCATATGTTCACACACCCAAACAAAAAAGGCACAAATTAGATTCTAAATCTTCTTCATTTATTTTTGTTGGGTTTGATGAATTTACTAAAGGTTATATAGTTTATGATCCTACTACTAATAAGGTGCATATTGCAAGAGATGTTGTTATTGCAGAAAATGATGTACATGATTGTTCCAAGGCCAGGGATGATGAATTTAAAGGGGGTATTCTTGACCTCATGGAGGACCAACCTCCTATTCTAAACCCTACTCCTAATGCACCTATTTCTATTCCTACTAGTATTAAAAAAGATGATGATGATAGTAACAATGTTTCTACTCCTCATAGTGATAATTTTGCTCATAATGATGGTAATTATGTTCATAATGATGATGATGAATTTAATCCTCATAGTGATGATGAAAATGATGAATTTACTCCTCATAGTGATATTTCCATTACTTCTAAGAGAAATCCTAAATGGTTTAAAAATTTACTTAATGAAGGTGATGATTATATTTCTAGAATGGGTGGTCTTAGACCCAGGAGACTTAATTATTATAACTATGCTTTAATGTCTTCTCTTATGCATTCTAAAGATCCTCAAACTTTTGCTCGAGCTAAAAATCAACCTCATTGGAAAATTGCTATGCAAGAGGAATATGATAGTTTAATTTCTAATAATACTTGGGATTTAGTTACTTTACCTCATGGCAAAAATCTAGTTTCATGTAAATGGTTATACAAAACTAAGTTGAATGCAAAGAATGATATTAGTAAGTTTAAAGCTAGACTAGTAGCAAGAGGTTTTTCTCAGGTTGAAGGAATAGACTATAATGAGACCTTTGTTCATGTTGCAAAAATTCCTACCATTAAAGTTGTTCTTGCTTTAGCTGCAAAAATGAATTGGCCTATTCACCAAATGGATGTTAAAAGTGTTTTTCTAAATGGTGATTTGCATGAAGAAATCTATATGTCTCAACCTCCCAGTTTTATTAAAGAAGGTCATGAACATCTAGTATGCAAACTAAATAAATCTATTAATGATTTAAAGCAATCTCCTAGAGAGTGGTATTCCAAAATGAATGCTTTCTTTATTTCTCAAGGTTTTGAAAGAAGTAAAAATGATCCTGCCTTGTATATCAAGCATAGTGAAGATGACATTATTATTATCATTCTTTATGTTGATGATTTGATTCTTACTTCTAGCTCTAACCATTTAATTTCCGATATTAAGTTCCAACTTAATCAAAAATTTCAAATGAATGATTTAAGACTTTTACATTATTTCTTAGGAATGCAAATTTGGCAAACCCCGAAGGGTATTTTTTTTTTCTCAAAGTAAATATGCTAAAGATATTCTAGATAGATTTCATATGAATGATGTTAATCATGTTTCAATTCCATTTGAACTAGGAACTAAGTTAATGATAGATATGCAATCTCCATTCATAGATGCTACTCCTTGTAGATAGCTTGTAGGTAGTTTAAATTATCTAACTCTCACTAGACCCGATCTATCTTTTAGTGCTGGTTTAGTTTCAAGATTCATGTCCAAACTTCAACAAACACACTTCAAATTTGCTAAAAGAATATTACATTACATTAAAGGTGCTATTAACTTAAGATTATTTTATGATGCAAATTTTGATTTTTCTTTAAAAGGTTTCACTGATTCAGATTTAGGTGGAGACCCCAATGATGGGAAATATACTTTTGGTTATTGTTTTTCTCTTGGTTCAAGTGTTATATCTTGGAAAAGTAAAAAAGATCAATTTGTTTCTTTATGTTCTACCGAAGCTGAATATAAAATTTGTACTCATGCCTCTAAAGAAGCTTTATGGCTTAGAAGAATACTTGAAGATTTGGGTCTACCTCAACAAGAACCTACACCATTGTATTGTGACAATCAAAGTAAAATAGCCTTGGCAAAGAATCCATTTTACCATGCAAAGTCAAAGCACATTTCACTCCACCACCACTTCATTAGAGACAACATTGTAGAAAAGAAAGTTTCCCTCATCTATTGCAAAGGTGAAGATCAAGTTGCAAATATTTTGACAAAACCTCTTTTCTAGATAGAAATTTGAAGTTACTTTAATACCCCTTGATGTAATCACCCCGAGTAAAGATTAAAGGGGGGTGTTAGAATTTAATCTTTCCTTGGTAAAATATGTAATTAAAGGATAAACCAAGGTATCCTATATTGTATTTTTCCTCTAGTCCAAGTAGGAGGACATGTCACATATTTGTAATTCTTTTAATAAGGAAATTAGATATTCCTTCTTAAGAGGAATCTCACATTTATCTCACACACAATATGAATGTGGCATTCATCTAAGATGGGAGTTACATGCAAACTCCTCCACTCATCTCTACTTAAAGAGATACCTCTCACACACTTGCTCAAATTAATCTTTTCTATTCTCTCATTCTTTCTCTCCATATTGTAATGAGCTTTGAGCTCCAATTCTTTCTTCTTCTTTTGGCTTTGAGCCTCATTCATAATTCACAAGGGGTTTTTTCTTGCTTTTCCCCTTTCAAATCCTTGTGTTATTGCCTTGGTTCTTGGAGCATTTTTGTGAGCTTGTATTTGATCTCTTGAAGGAAAATCTCTCTATCTCTCTCTCTTAGTGTTTGGTAAATCTCTTCCATTGCATACTCTCTTGGATTCTTTCCTTACCTTTTTCACTTTACTTTATGATTCTAACAAGATTAAGGAGTAGAGAATGGATACATTGTTATTCTCCAAAGTATATTCAAGGCTTAACTTTGTATGCAAACTTATCTTGCAACAAATGGTAGAGGTAATAAGATAAATTTAATTTTGAAGGTATTTTTAGGTATGTGGCAATGGAAAGTTCATGAAATTGATAGTGGCCATTTGTATACTACAATAACACTCAATCTCACTCTTACCTAATATTATCTTTCCCATCTTTTCCTTTGAGCATAATGCAAGTTTAAGATCTTGTTCCTTAAGTTTCTTAGGAATGTTATGATATTTTTAGAGAAACATTGATATTTTTAGAGGAACATTCCCTTGAACTAGAATTAACATCTTCTGAGAGGGTCATTGGTTGGTATTTGGCTATGCATGTCTAGTATTACTATTTAATACAATCACGAGTCTACTAGAGACTGTAAAGGGTTGCAGATCTGAGCAGCTCCAAATAATTTGAATTTGCAATAGTGATAGATAAAGGAAGTAAGACATCAACTATCATTTGATTATTTTTATTTCCAACAGAATTGACCTTGTATAGGTCTACAATTTTAATGTACTCTAAAAAGTAATACATTACCAAATTCAATTTCCCAGGCATGTTGCTTGATAGAAAAAACATTCATCATGTTCAAAGGAAAATTTTGAGGGTTTTTTGGCGGCTTCTACATTGATATTTTTTGGTGACATTCCAATCATATTTATCGTGCTCGTCTCTATACCCACATTCATGCATCAAACCCTCACTATTTTTTTCAAGGACTGCCATTTTCAAAATGTGCCTACTTTTTTCATTAGTTTTCAAACGTGCAACTTCTTTGTTTCTATATCATCTTAAAATGGAAGCACTTCCATGTTAAGAGTGTTTATCCCTCTGAGTAAGTGGTTTAGGGTCATGATTGGCATCTTTGCATTCTCCCTTGTCTTCCACTTCTTCTCTGCACTTGATTTCTTCATTCTAGGTGAAATTAGGGTTAAGGTCTTAAGAACTTTCTTGATTTTCTCTCTTCCATGGCTCCATTTTCTAGGTAGGATTTAGAAATGAGACCTTCTAGTCCTTCATCATATCAAATAGAGGATTTTCTATTTGTTCCTGACATTGGGTCCTGTTCAGACATCAATTTCTAAGTTTCTAGCATCTCTGGGATCTCTGTTGCAGAACTTGACAAAGTTAGGGTCTGCGGTTAAAGTCGACTTTGACCCTGACCAGGTCAGGGTCAACCTCAACCCTAACCAAGTCAAGGTTGACCTCGACCTTGACCTCTTCCTGCCAAGATTTCAAAGTCTCATTTGCCAGTAATTTATCTTTCAGGATAATTATTTCCCGCCTCTGGGTCGGCTGTTTCAGGCTCCGAAACGGTAAATCCTTTAATTGTATTTAATCAAGGTATATTTTCTAAAGGTGAGGACCTAATTAAGATTTAATTATCCAAGGTGGCCCATCTAGAGGAGTGTGCCCTAGATCACTATAAAAGGAGGCCTTCCTCTCTCATTTTCATCATCAAGTTTTGGCAATCAAGCTCTCAAGTTCTCAAGGTGATCAAGCAAGCATTCCATTCAAGTATTCAAGTCTTCTTCTCCATCCAAGTTCTCCATTGAAGATCAAGGATTCAAGCATTCAAGCTATTGAAGGGATTTGGCTCAAGCATTCAAGATCTATCATTCAAACCCTAGATCTAGCCACCATGGTGGTGTGATCTTCCTTCAAGATCCTTTGTTCATCTTCAAGATCCATATCATTGTTTCCTCAAGGTGGATTTCAAGCATACAATCATGGAGGTTTGATAATGTTATGTTCAAGCTTTCATACCAATATATTTGATTACATTCCAAATACATTAGCATATCTATTGAATTGCATAGCTTCATTGTTAGATTCATTTCTACTACTTGCTAGCATTCTCCTATTTCAATTTCAATATTAAGGTTGATTCCAAACCGGGGTTTGACCAAGGCAAACCCCCCAAACAAACAACAAAACCATTTTTCTTGTAGGCACAGGTGTGGAATCTCGGATTTGAGAGTGAATTTGGATACCCTTTTTGGTAATCTTTCAATATCTACAAACAGAATCAGAATCAGACTATAAATAAATAATGTGGTCTTTGACCTTTTAAAAGGTCAAAGTCGACCTGTGTGAATTTGGAGAAAAGATTTCTGGGTTTTGTCCGCCTCGACATTTCTAGTCCAGAACAAATGATGGAATCTTCAAAAAGTTCATACAGAAGCCAGAATTCAACATTTTCCAGATCTGCCCTACTTCAAGGTTAGTATTTGTACTTCAATTATTTTAGATTTCAAGCTTAATCCAACTATAGGGAAGTATAGGGTTTCTCTCTCTCTCTTTCATATTCTTCATAGATTGATTCGATTGTGTATTAACCTCTTGGTTGATCAAATTGGATCTCTCCTTTGGGAATTTGGATTTAGGAGTGAATCTTACATTTTCTCCACACACTTACACAAATAGAGGTGATTCCAAATTACCTCTATTCAGTTTCACAAATTTTTCAAGGATTTTCTTCTTCTTTTTTGTTTTGGTTCTTCCAATAAATTTAATTACTTGTGTCTAGCTTCTTGTGGACCACACACACTTAGCAGATCTATGCCAACACAAAACATAACCAACAAACATGCAAGAACCTATATCAGTAAAAAAAGTAAGGATAACAAAAATATGAGCCAACCAATATTTTTGGAGTGTAGGATTGCACAAGACCTGAATGCTCCTGCATCACAAATATCCCATCTCAATGCAATCATTTTCATCAACCAATATAGAATTACTTGTATTTTTTGTATATTTGGGGGCTTTTAATTTACTGTGGTGTGGATTTTCTAAGTTTTTACTGATATAAGTCTTAAGAGTTTCCTTTGAGTAGGACAACCCACATATGTTGAATATTAATTGTCATTTGCAAAATAGAATTTGGTGATTGATGGATCAAAGTAAAGTTTCAAGTTCGGTGCACATATAGAAGCATCTAATGAAGTATTGAATTTTAGGGAGTTGGGACCAACATTTAAAAGTGATAAAATTGGTTGTTATGACTGAATGGTAGAGATGAGTCTTTTTCTGACTAAGTGGAAGTGTTGGTTATGTTTATTATATAAGTTTAATTTTATGTCATATGGTTTTGTAGTAGTATTAAAATTACGGTTTATAATCCCAAAATAATATGTTTCTAAGAATATAGATCATAATCAGATATCATAAAACTATGCACAAAAGCTCATATAACTCAAAAAGTGGGAAACTGCAATTAAAGCAATTGTTGTATTGTCATTGATGTCAAACCTTAATTGGTAAGACTGTTGCTATTTAAGAAAGTACTATATCTATTTGATTGTTGAGAAGGATGTGGGCAAGGTTGATAACAATAGCACCTAAGGAAAGGTTGAGTTATCTTGATACTTCAATGGGTACTTGATTATGTGGCACAATGATAAGATAATGTATTTCTTATCTAAGTAAAAATGAAAACTAAACAAGTAGGCTTAACCGAGCAAAAGCGAAGAAATCTAGTTTAAGCCGAGTGACGTTAGTGTCGATCGAGCTAGTATATGCCGAGTAAATTTAGTGTTGACCAAACATCAGTGAATTGTCAAGGAAGATAGTATTAGCTGAGGAAATAGTTTTAGTGGTGACTGGGCTACCCAGTGAAGATCGAGGAGTTGAACACAGTATTGACCGAGCGTCGGTATTTTACATTTGAGGAAGAATTCAGATTCCTAGACGACATAGTTGAATTCTTGGATTATGTAAATCATGTTGACTTTATTTATTGATTGTATGGAAGCATTTAATGCACTATAAAATGTTTTATTGTAAATCTATTAATAGATTTGAGATGTTTCTAGAAGGATGGACGAAGAACATAAAGGTGGAAGTATTCGATGAATCTGACCTAACCCTAAGATCTAAGAAGGAGATTAAGCGACAAAAGTTGTATTGACCTAATTGAGGAAGTATTAAGGAAACCTAAGCATGAGGTTGAAAAAAGAGAGGATGCTGGAGTTATTGTTGATGTTATTGATTGTATAAGCAGAATAGGCTGAAGGAGAAGAAGTTGTGATTGCTTGAAGGGATTTCTGAGCAGATCAGTGATGGAGATGGAAATGAATAACAATCAGTAAGACAACATATGTGTATGGAATTGGATCTGATATTTGCAAAGTGATTTGTATGTTTTCAGATCAATACTACTATTACTTTCTAACCATTGTATCAGTCAAAATCCTTTTAACCAAGGTTGACCTAATAGTCACTTGTATAAATCCTTTGAACAAGGTTGCATTCTAATGGAATGTACGTAAGTCCTATAACAAGGTGCACTTTTAACAGAGTGGTTTAAATCCTTTTACCGGGTCACACTTGACAGTGTGTTTGTAACCTTTGACAGGGTTGGCTTTTCACATAGCTCACTTCAAAAGAGTGAAAATATCAGTAACATGTTACAAAGTGGTTTTTCCCAAATTGGGTTTCCATTATAAATCCTGGTGTTAATGCTTGTGTGAATGTTTTGGTTTGAACATTTCTGTGTTTTGCAAGTTAAACACAATTGGATAGTGGACTGCACTATTATATGTTTCTGTTATGTATTTAGTAATGACCGAGTAGCTATTGGTTGTTAGATCTGATTTGTGGAAGAGTTTGAAAGTTTGTTTTATACATCTAGACCTAAGAACAATTGATTCACCCCCCCTCTCTATTGTTCTAAATCATATTAACATAGTGTTGGTGAAATTACAAACACATGCATGTATAGAGTCATCATGTGCATGTTGAATCATGTTCTTAGAAATCTCATCTTATATAGTTCAACAAAACTTAGTTACTCTGGTCAAGACCATCAGTAATACAGTAGCATAATATGTAGATTGAATGCTTCTTTGCCAAACTTATAAATTAAATTATGTCAATACAACTTCCTACACATACCTTAGGAACTAGCTCTTGTTTTGATTCTATGCAAAAATAACAAAGAGAAAGAGATAAAACACAAAAATTGTGAGGCATTTTTCACCCTAACACATCTTGTTAGAGTAGAATAATCCCCAACTCCACTAAACATAAAACATTAAAAAAATTGGGTCAATGGTGCAATTTACAAAGAGGATGATTTTAAAAAAATTATAAAATGGTTTCTTTTAATCTCCATGTCACTAAGTACCCAAATCAACTGCTACTTGGGCTGCTTTGCTAAGTACTTTAGAAAACCACAAAGCTCCAATTGAAAAGTACTTGCTATTTGCAATGGCCAACCTTACACTGCTATGCAACCATCAACAATGCTTATGCTTTAGTCTTCTTTGAAACATGACATCTCCTATGCCAGCATCCTACCTTCCTAGGCCAAAATGGGAGCTAGATATTCACAAATTGGATTTGTTGAAAAGGCTTCAAAAACTTTCAAGAAAATGGAACTGATGATGTAAAGCCAAATTTGCCTACCTTTTTCAGCATCCTCCTTGCCTAGGCCAAAATGGGAGATTTGGAATAGGAGCGCATTACATAACTATTAGTCAACACATTTTTTTGACAAATTAGTCATATTACTATTTTTTTTTGTATCGTTCAGCTGCACTAGTGTGGGGTTTTAAGTAACTGCTGGTCATACATGATGTTCAGGTGGATCTTCCCAAATCAATAGAGTTTCACATTAAAAACTCCCACACCTCACTCTAAAACACTGATATTACATTTTGGATGGGAGGGGTAATTTGGATTTACACTTTGAATTTTTAGTACATATCATTTATAGATTCGATTGTGTAAGATTTGTTTTGTATTATTGTTTTGGATCACATATTATAATCTTTCATTTTTCTTTTCAATTGTATAATATTTACTTTGTCTCAATATTTCTAATCATATTTTATAATCCATCCTTTTGTGTATGGTTTGTTTCACGTCATCATTTTTTAATTGTCATTTCTCAGTTTAATTGTATCAATATTTCAAAATCACACTCCAGAACCCATCATAAAAAAAATTTGAATATTATAATTATTATTTTATTGTAGCATATTAATGTGTACAATTGAACTCAATTTTGCAGGAGGAAAGCATGTTTCCTCGCATATTGGGTCATGAGGGTGCAGGGTAAATCTTCATCATAATTCTTGTTTGCATAAGTTATTTCCTGTACTGAGCTTATATAGTTTTGATTTGTGTAAACAATATAATAAAGAGTGTGGGTGAAGGCAAAATAGATCTTGTTCCTAGAGATCACGTGATTCTACTTTTCCAAGGAGAGCGTAGAGACTATCTGATACATTTCCAAGAAAACCAATCAGTCTAAAAAGTTCAAAATTGATCTAACAAGAACAATCATGACTAGAAGTGATGAGAATAGTAGGTTTTATTTTGTGGGAAACCAGTATACCATTTCATATTAACATCAACATTTAGCGAGTATAGAGTTATGGACTACGCTTGTGTTGTCAAAATTAATCTTGAAGCCCCTTTACACAAACCCTGCTTGCTTCTCTAGTACATAGGGTAGCCACTGGTCTTAGCTACCCATTACCCTGAACATTTGACAACATTATATGGCTTTTCTTTTCACTAAGACTAACATTCAACTTGGATTTGCAGGGTTTGGAGCTGTGATGAATTTAACAGACATAGAAGTTGGATCAACAATGGTTGTTTTCAACCTGGGTATTGTTTTCCTTATGGTATGCATTCTTGTTCCCAAATAATATTTTTCTATTGTTGAAAAATGAGTTACAATTTCAAATTAAAGATTTATTCAATAGTTTAATTGTAGATCATCCATATTAAATGGGAGGTGTCAAGTTCAACTCTTAATTGGTCCATGAAAAGTTAATACAGGTATCAAAATTTAGATCAGTAAAGTCAAACTAAGATCCTTGCATACCATATATGGGCGTCATGGAGCGCCCATGCTACTGGGTTGTTTCTTTTCTTTGTTTCAGATACTAGGCTTTGTTTTATATTTTTGTGCTATGGGGTTTTGTTTTAGAGAATATGCATAGATGAAACCCCAAAATAAATGATTAAATTAGTCACTTCCTTAAGGGCACCACTCCTTAAGAAGTACTCAATGATGATTTCACTCTCTGCATTACATCTCTTGTTAAGAATAATATGTCTTGTTGTTAGACTCCCTTGTCATTATCGATTGACTACTTACTATGTGATCCTATGTGCAAAAGTGTTGTAAACTAATTTTTTTGGATTGTGATCCCCTATGATGAGTTTTGACTCTATGCTCCTTATTGTGGATTATGAGGCTAACTTACATAATTGGGATAACTTACATGGCTAACTCTATTTATGCAATACGAAGGTTTTTTTTTTTGGTAATTGAAATTTTAAAGATAAAAGTGAAATGAAATCCAAGCTTTCTACTTGCTATCCATCCATCCAAATTCTCCTATCCTTAACTGAATCACAGAATAACTAAAATAGCATTCTTGACTGAAAATTTTGATGATTATATTCTCATACAATGTAGCAAATCTCACACCAAAATCATATATACAAACAAAAAATTGAAAGATTACAAACTTGTATTTCTTTTGACCGGGCCAAATATTTGAACCGAATTCATTGTCTTCTGTGAACATATGAAAATCATCCCAGTAGATGGTGTAGGAGCCCTTAATGTTCTATAGTCCAGTTGTAGTACTGATACTAGCCCTGGTCCTAGAATGATCAAGAGTGCAGTGTATGTCACTTAGCTGACAGGAAGTGAACATGTTGTTCCACCCCACATCTCCCCAAGTTATGTATTGGTGGTGATTGTTCACCAAATTATGTATGGCCATACAATCTTTCTCCTCCTCCTGGGTATTGTTAGTTGCAACTCTAAGAAGGGTGCGGTTTTCTTTAATGGTGAAATTTCTTATAGTGTTGATGGGAGGGGATTTACACCATTCAGGGAGGAAATTTGAATCATCTATGTACTCTGAGAATGGTTCTATCTTTACCTCCTTGGCAGCTTCTGTCATAGAGAAATAGAAACATTAGTAAGGCAATATTTAGAGAAAAAGAAGCTACTACCATGATCTACAACCTTTACTTTTCAACTGAAGTGCAATTGAAAAGATTGAACTTGAAGTATAGTTAGCCCTCTTGCTGATTGGTTTGTCTTCTATTCAAATGTGACTCATTTTTTAAACAACAATTCACACATCAAAATTTATAGAGATTTTTTAATACAAGATTTCAATTTTTCAACAATAGTTGCAAATGTTTCCATGCAATGGATTATTTAATATTTTAAAGCATGCTAAAAAATTCTAGAGATTTTTTAATACAATCTTCCAATAATCTTGAAAATAAAGCCTGAATGCAAAAAGAAGTAGTGAGAAAGTGAAAATATATGATAAATTTGTGGTTAGGAAGTGGCTACATAACCTTATGAGATTAACTTTCAAATCTTAAACTATAATTACTCTATGACTATTTTAAGAGAAGATTCCAAATGATGCATTATGCTAATTAAAAATTGCATGGGTTCATGTGAGTTTTGAGCCTTATGCCCCATTATATGGGTGTTTATATATGAACATGTGTTGATGCTCTTGAGTCTTAACCCATTATTTTTCTAATTTACACTTCTTACTCTTGGAAGATGCTTTAGATCTTCTACACCGATTGACTATCAATATAAATTTTGATTACTTGTTTTTTATAGGTAAAATTTCTCTACGAGGGGGACAAATTTTCACAGGAGGAAGTGCAAAATATTAAGCTGATGATACAAAGTAACGTATACAAATACCTTAGTATCTTGCTAGAGGGACGTGAACACTTTGAGGAAGAATAATTGATAAGAAATAATGCTCATCAAGCGCAGGATGGACCCAACACATCAGGTGTGTCAAGAAATTACTAAATACTCACTAATAGCATTTTTTTAAATTGTGGTGTAAATCATTTAAAATAAATGATACTTATATGGTTTCTATAAATTTAAAAGATTAAAATATTTTGTCAAACTTTGTACAAGTACAATGGATAGTCTTATGGTATCACTATACTCAGGTGTTGGAGATAGATCAAAAGAAATGGTAGACTTTGTTAAAAAAATATAGTTTCAAGAGTGAGTATGATTTAAAGAAATGGTCCAAAGAGAAAAGAAAATAGACAGACATTGTGGAATAGAGTGGTAGGATGTTCTATGGATCATATAATATGCTTTTTCTGGCAATTAAATTAATTAAATTCAATGCAATATACTGCAATACTCTTTTTCTGAAACCATGAATTATTGTATTACTAATTGCCAACAAATCAAAATTTAATATATATTTTTTATATATATAGTGGCCTAGTTTGACTAGATTATAATTCAAAGTTAGTATGGTTTTTTTGGCTCAAAAAGAATTGTATGTCCATTCATTTTGAATGATTTCCCTAGTCACATTGGATAGGAAAGTCTGGGTGTAGCCATATAAAATTCAAAATTCCCAGTGTTTCTCATTTGTAAATTAATTCAAGAAGATAGACAGGCATTGTGGAACAGAGTGGTAGATGTGCTATGGATCATATAATATGCTTTTGCTAGCAATTAAAATAATTAAATTCAATGTAGTATACTTCAATACTCTTTTTCTGAAACCGTGAATTTTTCTATTACTTGCCAATAGATCAAAATTTAATGTTCCTCTTTCTTTTATTTATAGTGATCTAATCTAGCTAGATTGTGATTTGAAGTTAGGACAGTTTTTTTTGGCTTGAAAAGAATTGTATTGTCCTTTCATTTCGAATGATTTCTCCAGTCAAATCTGATAGGAAAATTTGGGTGTAGCCATATAAAATTAAAAATTCCCAGTGTTTCTCATTTGTAAATTAATTTTACAAAGAGATTCAGTGAAGAGACAAGGGGATGCACTTGAGAATTGAGGCCATCAAACATGATATTCATAGGTTTATGTTTGTTCATGATTTATCCGTACTCTTAGGGGTGGTGATGCACTGACATTATACTAACCAACAAGACACATATTTGAGAAGGATGAACTAATGCAGAAATAAGCAACTGAATGCAACAAAGAGCTCAAAACTACAAAACGAGTGTAAATATATTAATCTCATATAGCAACATTTAGTGACCGGGCACCGTGCATGTTATTTTCACCTTTAATCATCTGAGGCAAAAGTTCTTAGTTGGGGAGTGACTAATCCCAATTTATTCCTAAGCTGTTCCTGGACATATTTTCACATGCTCTTCCTTTTTGGATCATGATTATTTTATGTCTTGTCAGTTTGATTTGTAGTACATTCTTCTATTAGTGAACATTATGTTTGCCGACTTTTCATGAATTCTTGTTGCTAATGGTGGTTGAGAGAGCCACCGTATTATTGTCAAAGTAGGAATTATGGACTGCCCTTGTAGGATTTTAGTTTTACTTACCTTTATGTTGTTGGTTTGGCAAATTTTTGGCCAAGTTCAATATATCTCGGTTTGGCTATACTGTGTATATATAATATAAAAATACATAAAAATAATATAAATATAAATATTTTAACCATAAATCCAGTAAATAAATATATTTCATATTCATATTTATTTATTTATTTTATTGGTAAAGTGCAGAATCAGGCCTCTCCTATAATTATTAATAAATAATAAAGAATGATGAGTTTGCTGACAGGATAGAATCCATTAGAAAGAAAAATCATAAGATTTCCAAGAGCCCAAATGCCTTTTTACGTAATTTAATCACTTCTTAAGTATTAACCAGCCATTGGTGGTTAGACTATCATTTTTTTTGTGTCAAGGCACTTTATGCATCTAACTCACCAGTTTTTTGATAAATTATTGGGTTACTACATGCCAGAGTCTGTTTGCACATGAGTACTTTCTTGCTGGCAAGTTGTTGAGTTTTGAATCTATGATCTATCCATAACAAATAGTATCAAGGAATGGTTAAAGAACCAAATAAGAGCCATATATATGTAGAGTAGTATCTATTCTATTTTCTTTCATATTTACCACAAAGAAGCCCAATGACAGCTACCATTTTTTAGTATATTGTCAATTCTTTGTGTCCTCTGATAGTGTATATCGAGCATTGTCATTGAATGAATGGTAGAATCTAGAGCCTATTGTGTAAGCAATTAAAGATTGATTCAAGTAGGTATGTATAGGATATGAATTTAGAATATATGGTGGAAAAATGTGTCATTGATTATTATAAATTGCTTAGAATCCATAGGATCAAAACAAATTCATGTCTAGACAAGACCATATCATTGATGTTTATGACTTATGAGAAGAAAATTTATAGAGCTCAACTGTGATTGCAAAATAACATTTATTACAAGAAAATTGACAAAGATTAAATACAATTAGTTCTTCCTAAAAATCCATTTTTAAAATGGGAAAATATTATTTTGGGGTTCACCCTAGGTACGCCCAGGCTCTGTCCCAAGGACAAATTCATGTCCTAGGTATGTCGATTGTGTTGGAAACTGCAATTGAAACAATTGTTATATTGTCATTGATGTCAAACCTTAACTGGTAAGACAGTTGCTATCTAGAATAGTACCATATCTATTGATTGATGAAGAGGATTAGGGAAAGGAGATAACAAGAGAACCTAGGAAAGGTTGAGTTATTTGATTATTCAATGGGTACTTGATTAGTTGGCACATTGATAAGATAATGTATTGTTTATCTAAGTAAGAAGAAAGACTGAAGAGGTAGGCTTAACTAAGCAAAAGTGAAGAAATCTAGTTTAAGCCGAGTGATGTTAGTGTCGACCGATATATGCCAAGTAAATTTAGTGTTGACCAAACATCATTAATTGTTGAGTAATAGGAAAATACCGAGCAAAGATAGTGTTTGTCGAGGAAGACAGTTTGTAGAGATGACCAACATACACAGTGATGACTGAGGAGAAGAACACAGTATTGACCGAGTGTCAATAATTTATGTTTGGAGAAAGAATTCAGATTCCCAGCTGACATAGTTGAATTCTTGGGATATGTAAATCATGTTGACTTTATTAATGAATTGTATGGAGCATTTAATGCATGGAAAATCATTTTCTTATGGATTCAAAGAGAAGTTTGTAGATGTATCTAGAAGGAAGGATGAAGAACATAATGATGGAAGGATTTGATGAATTTGACCTAAAACTAAGATCTTTAGAGAATATTAAGCAGAAAAAGATGGATCTACCTAATCAAAGAGGTATAAAGGAAAACCTAATTGTGAGGTTACAACATGGGCTGAAGAGGCTGATGTTATTAACTGATAAGTCTAAGCATAAGACTAAAGGTGAAATTGTGAAGGATCTTAACAGAGTTGTGATTGCTTGAAGTGAATTTTGAGCAGATAAGTGATGGAGATGGAAATGAAGGCTAGTTAGTAAATCAACATATATGTGTGAAGTGGATCTGTATTTTCAAAGTGAGTTGTGTGTTTTTCAGATCAGAAACTATTGTTACTTTCTAACCATTGTATCAGTCTAAATCCTTTAATAAAGGTTGACCTAACAGTCATTGTATAAATCCATTAATCGAGGCAACATTCTAATAGAATGTTCTTAATCCTTTAACCATGTCACTTTTGACAAAGTGTTTAAATTCTTTAACAGTGTCACACCTAGCAGTTTGTTTGTAAACCTTTAACAAGGTTGGCTTTTCATAGAGCTCACTTTAGAAGAGTGAAATATTAGTAGCATCTTGCAAAGTGGGTTTTCCCAAGTTTGGTTTCCACTATAAATCATGGTGTTATACTTGTGTGAATGTTGTTATATTATGCAAGTTAATTACTTTTGGACAGTGGACTACATGTTATATGTTTTTGATATATGCTATAGAGATCGAGTTGAATAGCTGATTAGATCTAAGATTGTTGAAGTGCTAGAAAGTTCAATTGGTACATCTAGACCCGAGAACAACTGATTTCTCCCCCGCTCTCTGTTCTAAATAATTCTAACAAATTGAACCCTTGATGTTTCTTAGGAGGGACTAGATCCAAGACCTATACCTAGTTTGGTTCACTTTGGATATGTCTGTGGAAATAGGTGAATCATTAAAATAGCCTGAAAATAGATCTTGTTTAATGCTCACCCGCAACTTTGAAACACTAATTAAAAACCTGCAACATAAGGTTAGCATAACTTTAATGAAAAGGAGGCTTATATTGAATAATGTGCTCTATGGAGTAAGGGAATTCTGACTAGTCATGATTATTTTAGGTGTATCTTGTGATCTTTAGTCCATTTTTCTGAGGTAAGTACTTAAATAGGTTAGCGAGGCAACACTGGCATAAAACCCTGGAGGTAGGTACTATTTTGGATGGGATTAACAAAAGCATGTAGTTTAGTTTATTTTTTAAGATGGGATTATTTCCTCATCAATCAAGTTACAAGAACAGATTCTCTAGTGTGGGTGTCCCTCATATCTTACTCTTTAAGAAAATTCAAAACTTTGTGCAGAGCTTGGGTTTCACCTATATTGTTGGTAGTTTCATTTAATCCTCAGGTGAATATGATTCTTGATTTTTATCCTTGGACATAGTTGTCTCCTCTGGCCCCAATTTTTGTTGCTTGCCCTTGTTCCTTCATGTTTAGATGTTTGTATTTCAATTCTTAACTCATGATTGGTGAAGCTTTAGAATAAAATGTCTATCTTAGTTTGTGGACCGCCTTGATAAAATAATTGTAGATTTATTACAATATGAGGATTTTTTTTAAAAAAAAATCTCAATAAGTGTACAATATTAGAAAAAAACAAATTTAAACACATCTAAAGTACATAAGATATAACTCAGTTTACACTATTCTAGACTATATGCATACAACTTGATGTTTGTTGTCTATACAACCTGTTGTGTGTTGATTTATGATTTTTTCCCTAGATTGTTTATTTGGTTTAGCTGGTAGTTTATTGCAAGTGTACTATTAAATTTGCATTGACTTCAAGCTTGTTGGTTGGAATGTATCCTTCTTTGTAAAAGGGTTTGGGTCCTTTCAAAAACTTGCCTTTCCCTCAATAATTTTTTTTATTGGAACAAGGAAGTACTTCTTACTTTGTTGCACAATTTTGGTGTGAAAATTCATTGTTGTGTGTAAGCAAATTTGCCCTTTTAGTTTTTTAACTCTTTGAGGCTATGCTAGACTGTAAATCTTTTTTCTTAGGACTGCCAAACAATTCACATGCATTGTCTATATTTCTACATTTTGCATACATGTCTACTAGAGCTACACAAAAGATAGTGGATGGACCCTCAATGAAGGATTGGCGTGGATGTCGTGGCATTGGACAAAATATTATTCCAAGCTCAATTGGTTCTACAAAGGTATTTAGTTTATCCTATTTTTTCAAAGGATGAAATTTGAATCATATGTATGGACATTGATGATTATGAATAGAACATGCTCACCGTATTTAATTATGAAACAATAATTATTTGAGTGTGTTTTCCATGTAATCAATTCCCTTCATTTGATTTTGTTTGTATTTGATTTTCCTGCACAGAGAAAATTATATAGCCCTTTTCTGAATACACTCAACAAGTTTATTTTTCTATTTCCATTCATTTGAGAAATAACCTCTAGGATTTACCAAAATGATACTAATATTTATGTGCAATATAAGAGATTTAATAATAATCTATTGACTTGAAGTGAACAACCTATAGTAGCTAACAAGTTCTTTCATTTTTTAGCCAAAAAGCAAGAACAAAAAATGTGAGTACAACACACATATTGAAATGGCTTTTTGAAAATGGTATTATTCATTGTTATTAAGGCAATGTCATCAACTTTCAAGCAATGAAAATCTCTGTATTTACACTTAGGAAAACACTCATTTCATCTCTATTTTGACACAAGATTCACACATCACTATGTTTAATGAATATCATTATTTGGCACTCTTTGGTATCATTGTTTCAATGTCTAGTTGTTGTCTTAGAAACCATTGTTCCTTGGTACCGTTTATTGTTTTTTTTCAACATTAGAAACTATCCTCATTCATATAGTAGTTATAACTTGTTTATTACCACTCTTTATCGATGTGGTTCTTGCTTGATAATAAGTACATATTACATACTCTTAGTAGTGGAAACTTTGTCACAATGAATTGTACTTTTGTGAATTAGTGCTTAAAAAAGGATTGACGCTTGACAATGAATAGCTCTCTACACTAGTCATCCCCCCCTTAGGCCTTGCTACCCTTGAACTATAGATGGAAAAAATTGAAATCACGTTTAATGGGAAGTACTAGTATACATGGTATAATTATTCTTTAAAGGGCACTAGCTCAATGGAAGAGCACTTTCTTTACAAGTAGGAGGATGGTGGTTCAATTCCATCGTACCCTAATATGACTAAATTAAGTACTAAATATATGACTAAATAAATGACTAAATCAATGATTAAATAAATGAATAAATAAATGACTAAATAAATGACTAGATAAATGACCAAATAAATGACTAAATAAATGATAAAATAAATGACTAAATCAATGACTAAATCAATGACCAAATCAATGACCAAATCAATGACCAAATCAATGACCAAATCAACGACCAAATAAATGACCAAATAAACGACCAAATCAATGACTAAAATAGTTTAGTCATAAATTTGGTCGTGAGATAAATGACCGACAATAAACTACTAATGGTCATGTGATCAAAATTAGTCATTTTATCTACAATTTTTAGTAGTTTATTTAGTCATATATTGTTTCTTTTGTACTAGTGTAGTCATAATTTGGAGCACTCTTTTCAACTCAAATTCGCCCTTAAAATCATTTATACTAACCATTTATGTGCTAAATATTCTAAATGCTCATTATGTAATTCCTATTAGTATCATCTTTAGATGCTTGAATTTCTTCCTTATATGTTTAAATGTTATGCATCATTACAATGTTATGTATATTTTTGTCAAAACAAGAATAGATGCAGTCTCCACATTGAGTGACTCAAGTGAAAAAGTTTCCAAGAAGAATAAACCTTCTCACCGAGAAAATTATTCGCATCCTTTGTTTCAAAAATTTGAAAGTTTTGAGGACTCCCACCATTGCTTCTCTTATTTGAGTGTTTCTCATTAAATCTATTTATAAATGACTTGTTTCTTTCCAATAAGTGACCCTCGTCAAATGATCTTCTACCATCGAATGACATGAATACTCCTTTTTTATTCTTTAAAACTATATTTGCAATGCTAGATACTGAAGAGCTAGTTTGAGAAAGTGATGTTCTCTTTGAACCCAAACCATTTAACAAAATCTTTGATATAGTATTTGCACCACCTATTGATTTATGACAATGGTGACCATTACTATTGCTTCATCCTTCAGAAGAGTGTGGTTGTGTAACAACATTTGATGATCCCCTTAGTCCCTCTTCAACAAATTTTAATTGTAAATGACACTTTTCTTTGATTTGTGATTCAATTTTTGCAATTTGTTATGTAATAGCTAATTTATCATGGAGTCACTGCATTTCACCCTCTAGGAGCTCATTAAGCTACTATTTCACAGGCATAACTTGTCATTTTCATCCTTGCATTCATTAGCCATAACATACCACTTTGGTTGTCATTGTCTTGGCATGGGCATGTTCTTGTTCTAGTGTCTTCTCGCTTTCCACAAATTTGTGCACTTAGGGCCCGTTTGGTTGTGAGAATTAGGAAATGTTGAATTTGATCAAATGCTGGAAATGGTCAAATCATGGATTTGATAATCTAGTTTTTCATTTCCAGATTATAGTTTGGACCATTTGGTTGACCCGGATTATGAGCGAGAAGATGTATTTCCTCTATTTGGTTCCACTTTTTGAAATTGGAATTGGAATTGAGTATGATTTTATTTTTTAATTTTTTTGAATTAGTTTAATGTTTTTGAATTTAATAATTTATTTTTATTAATTTTTATTAATTTAATTTTATATAGAAAATCGAAGCGAAGTTTAAAGGAATTTAATTCACATCAAATAGCAAGGTAAGGTCATTGGTAGAAAAGCGAAGTTTAAATGAATATTTGCTTTATTCATGTACGTCAACAAACCTAACGTGAATGTGCTTCGTGTCATTGCAACCTACGTGAATGAAAATAGGAAAATGGAATCGCAGACCATTTTAGGTAGCCAAAGTTGGAGGTAGGCAACCAAGTTACAATTACTGATCGCAACCAAAATTCAAAAAAAAATTGACAAAAAAAATTGAAAAAAAATTCGAGAAAAAATTCAAAAAAAAAAAAAAAAAAATTTTTTTTAAAAAAAATTCAAAAAAAATTTGACAATTTTTTTTTTCTTTTTTTTTTCGATTAAATAACAAAGTTATAAACCACCCAAACAAATAAAAAATAAATTAAATCCCTCTGCACATAAATTAAAACTTAAAAAAATAAGTGGTAGACATGAAAAATTTAAAAATTTGCTTTACCCCCAATTCCAATTCCAATTTCAAATTCCAATTCCACCTTTTCAAGTGGAAGATGTAAATGCTCATTTTGGGCAAAATGAGCATTTACATCTTCCTATTCTATTTTCATATTGCACTCCCAAACTGAGGATTTGACGAAATCAAAAATTGCAAATGCCAATTCCAAACTTATTCCCGCAACCAAACGGCCCCTTATCATTGATAATAATGCACAATATTTGCAATAACACCCCATGAAAGTATAGCCTCCTCTAGCTCACGAACTATTTAACCTAACTTCTTAACTTCTATTGGTGTGGCAAGTCACACAAAAGGTGAACTTTTGAAACATGTCGGGAGTTTGGGAAGATTCTAAGCCAAGTTACTAACCCGACTATGCAATTTCTAAAACCTTTTCAACAAGTCATCTTGTATGCTCTGATCGGGTGGTTGAGGAATTATCTAAATTATTCGACCATATCAAGTAGTTAGTAGGTTCAAGAACCCTTCCAACTGCCTGATAACACTCAGACTTCAAAGCATCTCAATACATTTTTACACCGAAGGTGTTCCATATATGAACAAGATGAGAAAAAAAACCATCGATGGTGCACAACATTCCATAGCCGTGCAAGATGATTGAAATGATTTAAACTGTTGATTGTTTCTGCATTTTCTAGTAGCAACGGGTAATAAAGGTAACACCTGCAAAAGACTAAATAGATATAAAGGTGGGCCCACAATTTCCCTTTACCCATTTATATTTTAATGTCCTCTTCAACACGAACAAGTCCTCGAACAATTGGTCCATCGTGTCCAACATCTGCCTTATTGGTCTCATGGGGGACAAAGGATCCATAAGACCCGCAAAACATGAATAGGTTACCAAAACAAAATTTAAAATTTTGAAAATTTGAAATTTATACATTGTTACACACCAACAACCGAATCAGGTATGTTAGGCTAATGAAGAAGAAAATAACTATCAATTTTTTGAACAATAAAAAAATAGTCATAATTCTCAGTGAACTCGTTTAAGCGCCCTTTAAAACGAAAGACTAAGTGCATGTGGCTGAAATTTGTCTATTATTGCTCCATAAATCAATAAAAGGAAAAATTAGTTCATTTTCTTCCAAATCAAAGAAATATTTTCACAATTCAGAGTAGAGTCGCATAACTCTTTACCGAAATGTGAAATTGTCTATTATTCACTAGATAGATGAAAGGAGAAATCAAATTTTTTTTCAAAATTAAAAGAAAATCTTTCACAATTCATAGTAAACTCTCTTAAACATTTACTGTAAGGATGAAATAAGTTTTGGTAGTTCAGAGGAAACTCGGTTGCTTAAGCCTTTAGCTAAAAAATGTGATTTTTTTTTTCCAAAATTCATAGTAAATTTGCTTGAGCCTTTACCAAAATTTTACATATTATTTTTCACTAGCAACTAAATTATGTTCATTAGATCAATGAAAACAATAAATCAATTATTATTTTTAAAAATCAAAGGAATTTTTTTACAATTCACAGTAAACTCGCTTCAGTGTTTACCGAAAGATAAAATATATGTTGCAGAACTTAGTTAATCTTTTAATTTTTTTCAAAATCAAGGAAATTTTTTCAAAGTTAAGAGTAAACTTCGCTTAAGCCCTTACTGAAAGATGAAATGTTTGTTCCCTTGCTCGTGCCATTTGTTTTTCTCTCAATTTTTTTGTTTCTTTTCTGCACATCTAAGGCACTATATTTTCTCTTTGGCCTCGCCAACAAAGGATTCAAAGGTCTCCTCTTGGTTAGATAGTTGAGACCTACCTTTGCACACAAAACCTTGCTGTAGAGAAGCAAATGAGTTCTCACAACACAGGGCTTCGAAGAAATTCCTCCATTTCTGGAGAAAGAAAAAGAAAGAGTAGGAACATTTGGAGACATAGATAGGCTAGACATGGTGAGCAATCTTTTTAGAGAATCCACAAATTTTCACAATTGAAAAGCACAATTAAAATTTTAAAAATGATTTAAAACTTGATAAATCCATTACCATGAACAAGAAAGGGACCACCAACACCTTGGTTGGGATTGATTCAATTACCTTTCAAAGATGACCATGAAATACTGCAAAAATACCACTTAATTAAGTGGAAAACACTACACAACCGCAATTTGAAGATCACATAGAAGAGAAGCATCTTATAGATTTGAGAAGAAGGCAGGGAATTGAAGGAAGAAATTTCAAGAAAGGTCTGGTGGTGGTGTCGATATGAACACATGGAGAGGCTTCTCGGCATGTCTTACCACATGGCTTGATCCTTACATCTTTATTTACTGCTTTCATTTTTCTTTACTGTTATTTATTTTTCTTTACTTTTTTTCATTTTTGATGTTTTAAGTTTTGAATATGTGTCGTTCAAATAGAGTTGAGATTTTAAAAAGCTTAATTCACAGACACAAACATGGAAATGAGAATAGGGAAGGTGCAAATGATGTTGTGGGTTAATGGTGAGTATTGTATTCTCGTGTTTTATAAAGTGATATATTATTATTATTTTTTATTTTTTTTTAATCTTTATTTTTTTTATATATTATTCTCAATTAAATTGTTCATGATTTTTACATTTATTATTTATTATTCTAGATTAAATTTGTAGGTGTAGATATGATTCATGTTAATTTTTAAATAATGTGGATCTAAATTACCCCCAAAAAAATTTATAGACATGGTAAATTCATTTATATCAAAAGTTTGTAAATGAGTTGATTATAGAGTGCATCCAACAATGCAACTACCTAAATACGGATAAGCTGAAAGACACGAACCAATAAAATTTGATGATATGATAAGCGGAAAACAAACATTGATGTTATAAGTCATCACATCATATGAAAATTCATATTTTCATATCCTCTTCAACATTATTTTGGCGTACCTATTGCACACCAAGGTGCAACCACTTGTTTATAATGTTTATATGGTCCACATTCTCCAATTCATCTCTATCAACAGTCCTTTCTTGTATTGTGTATGCTTCTATATCTTCTCAGTGGAGAAGGATGCCTAGATTTGTGTTTGTCGTCTGCATCTATTCTAAAGTTGTGAAAGCATTTTAACTACCTGATCTTCGTGTTTCCTATAATCATCACGTTCCATGTTGTTTCAAAAAAATGGGTTGTTCATTGATGAGGATCTTCATGTTAGATTAAAACTGATTGATTACTTGAAGAACATAATATCAAGATGATCACCGAGCTACAAAGGTATATGTGAGACATTAGATCAATTATTATATTGTCATTGATATCAACTAGTTTTGACTGTACTTATCATGATATTTGCAAACATCTGAAGAAGGTAATATTGGTGAAGAAATGAGATATTAACATGAAAATGAGATGTATGAGTAAGTTATGAATATGGTATTCATTGGGTAACTTATTGACGAGTCTCTAACTGTGTGATAGTGATTTGATTGTATTACATGATTATGTTAAGAATTGAAGATCAAGAATGTAAAATTTTATGTGGATGGTATATGAAGAACTTAGTATACACCAAATTGATATAGTGTACACTGAAAAAGTGGTGTATACCGAGTGCGGTATTAACCAAGCTGGAAGTCATTGACACATCACGGTATTGACCGAGTGAAAGAAATAATGCGGAACATATGATTGTCAACTTGAGATGATGAACTGGATGAATTGGGATGATTATGAGGACAAATATAGAGTTTTTTATGAAGATCTATGACTAACAAAATTCAAGGAAGATTAGATGATGAAGATTAAAACGTGTTTAAGACACAAGTTTCCAGGAAGGTTAAAGCGGAAAAATCAATAATTGAGATTAAGTGGCAAAATCTATGGATGAGAAGAAAACAATTTATCATGTTTATATAAGAAGACAAGAGATTCTAAACAAGTAATGCACGTGAGGAGAAAATTATATTCATGCGAAGCTGGTCAGACAAGTTGAAGTGAGAATCGAGTAATTTTGCAGACTACACCGAGCGTCAGTAGAAGGAGATTACTGAGAAGAACATAGTTGGAGGATAAAAAGAAATTGAAGACATTATGATGGCCATAGGTATATGAGCTTAGAATATATCTAAATATTTGCAAAGGAAGTTGTATTTGAATCATATCATTTAGTGTTGCATTCTAACCATTTCTACATACAAAATCTCTTAACTAAGTGGTACTTAACATTCTTTAGTTATTTCTTTATGACATTCAATGAATATTGATTGTTTTCTTGTTGACGCAAGTGAATGTATGGTCACATAGAATTTTTAGTGATAAATCCTCTAACAAGGTCACACCTTACACTGTGTTTTATAACCTTTAACAGGGTTGGCTCTTAACTGAGCTCACTTCAGAAGAGTGAAATGATTTTGGGTACTAGTCCCAGGTGGCTTTTCCCATAACATGGTTTCCACGTTAAAAATCAAGTGTTATATGTGTATGGATGTGATGATTTGTTATTTAAATTAAACATTACAATTACTAGTTTGATCGGTATATACTAGATAATATTACTAGTATTCGATAAATGAATCATACAAACACAGTTAAGTGTTACTGAGTTATTTAAGTTTATTTGTTGAATTTTTTTTATACATCTGAGAGTATTTGGGACTATAGGATAACTGGACTTAACTAATTCACCCCCCTCTCAATTATCTAACAATTAGTATCAGATCTAGAGTACTTGAAGGAAGAATTTTGAAAGACTTAAGTTATAGATCTAAAGATGTATAAAAGAGAGGTGCCAAAGCTTAACAAAGACAATTTATCAACATGGAAAAGAAAGTGAAGTTGTATCTATCAGGCATTGGAGATTTTGCACTATATTATTTGGAAAATGAATTCTTAACTCCTACTGGTCCTTTGACTGTCACACAGATGAAAGAGATACAAGAACACAATGCTATGATAATTAAGATTGCTTCTTCTCTATCAGATGTTGAATTTGAAGATATAAAGATCTATACAACTACAAAAGAGATGTGGGATAAATTGACACTAGCTCATGAAGGATATGTGAATGTGCTCAGAGCAAAAAATGAAAGCTTAAGAGGAAAATTTGATGATATGAAGATGAAAGAAGGTGAAAACATCACTCAGTACAACAATCAAGTCAAGGAAGTGGTGAATGCTATCCGAGGAGCAGGTGGACTTATTGAAGAAGACACAGTGGTAAATAAAATTCTTGGAACATTGTTACCTGCCTATGCTATTAGAGTATTTGCAATACATGAAATGAGAGTAGCTCCTGGTAATAATATTTCTCTTGATAGTTTGATTGGAATATCGACTACATTTGAGCGTATTAACTATGATAACCATATTTTACTAAGGTAGAATATGCATTTATGTCATCTCTATTAAATATTGGAAGATGAAGTAGTAGACATAAGATAAGAAATGAAAGTGAAAGTGAAGATGAAGAAGATGAACTTGAAGCATTAATGGATGGAAGGCTACAAAAAGGCAAAGGAAGATATCAAGGTAAAGTACCCTTGGTATGTTTTAAATGTAAAGAGATTGGTCACATTGATGCAAGGTGTCCTAACAGAAAAGATGATGAGAAAACAAGTGAAAGATCAAATGAAAGGAAGAATGACAAAAGAAATTATCGAGATCACATAGGCAACTGACAATATGGAAATAGAAATAATTGAGACTATAGAGATAAAGGTACAAAGGCATGCTACCTATTTGAAGATGAAGATGATGATACCGAAACTGACACTGATGAAGACATTGAGGTGGTATTTGTTGCAGTGAAAGAAGATTCTAAAGAAGAAGAAGAAAGGTATGTTGAAAAAATACTTATTTATAAAGTTAGCAAAAATGATACATTGATTATTGATAGTGGTTGTACACATCATATGACTGGTGATAAATAAAAAATTGAATATCTTGAACACTATAATGGAGGATCTGTGAAAATGGGAAATGATACACCCTGTCAAGTGAAAGGTAAATGATCTACACTACTGAATAATAAGATCAGATGCAAAAATGCTTATTGGGTGAAAGGACTTAACTATAATCTATCGAGTGTAGCACAACTGAATAACATAGATCACTGAGTTGCATTTGAGAAAATAAAAGTGAAAATCTATGATGAAGCTGGAAAACTAATCGGTATTGGTGAACAATCAAAAGGTATCTTATTCTATCTGGACAATGCTGAAACTTCTTATTTGTTGGCTAAAGATGTATGGTTATGGAACAAGAGGTTATGTCATGTGAACTTTGACAACATGGTTAAGATAAGTAAGAAAAGGAAAGTTAGAGGATTATTGAGCATAACTAAACTTGACCATGTAATGTGCAAACAATGTCAAATGGGTAAAATGTCAAAATCTAGTTTCAAGAGAAAACATTACTCATCTAAAGTTATTCTAGAGTTGGTTCATACCGACTTATGTGGTCCAATGAGAACTCATAGTTATTATGGAGATAAATATTTTATCTTATTTCTTGATGATTTCTCTAGGATGATGACTGTCATGTTCTTAAAAGAAAAATCAGAAGCTTTCAAAATGTTTAAATGGTACAAAGAAAAAGTGGAAAAAGAAAGTGGTAAGGAATATAAATGCTTAAGGTTAGATAGATGTGGTGAATTCATTTTTGATGAGTTTACTAATTTTTTTAATGCACATGGAATAAAGAGAAAAGTATCTATACCTAGGACACCCCAACAGAATGGGATTGCTGAAAGAAGAAATAGATCAATTGTTGATTGTGTTGGAACATTGATGATTGAAAATGATGTTGCAAAAATTTACTGGAGAGAAGATGTCAGTACTATTTTTTATACACTGAACCAAATACAACTGAAGAAAGAGACAAACAAGACACCTTATGAGCCATGATATGGTTGCACACCTAATGTTAGCTATTTCAGAATATTTAGAAGTAAATGTTACATTATGAAAGATGATAGAAATGGAAAATTTGATTCAAAAGGTGATGAAGAGATATTTATAGGTTACTCTAATAGAAGCAAGGCTTGTAAATGTTTGAACAAGGCTACTAATAAAATGATTGAAAGTGCAAATGTGAGAGTTGATGAGTTTACAGAAATGAATAATGAAGAAAGCAAGAAAGAACCAGAAGACTATGGTAGATTTGTTTATATTGAAGAACTTGAAACTCTACCTGAGCAATAGCTTGGAGTCATCGAGCAATAGAATAATGCTACTGAGCAAAAATCTTTATAGACCGAGCAATAATAAATAATTACTAATGGAAATGATGATCATGCACCGAGTGGAGAAAAAATTGAAGAACATAGATCTAAGCCTGTAGTAGCAAAGTATGTGGGAAAACACCGTCCACAATATCAAATAATTGGAGATAAAGGAGCAGGGATGATGACTAGAAGTAAGTTAAGAAATAACACATGTTTGGTTTGTGAATTTGAACCTAAAATTGTTAACGATGCATTGGCAAATGATGAATGGATTAAGGCAATGAATAAAGAGATTGAGAAAATACAAAAGAACAAGACATGGACATTAGTACAAAGACCTAAAGACAAAAATGTGATAACACTAAATGGATTTTCAAAAACAAATTGAATGAGAATGAAGATGTCACAAGGAACAAAGCAAGGCTAGTTTGCAAAAGTTATGCACAAGAAGAAGGAATTGACTATGGAGAAACTTTTGCACCTGTTGCTAGACTTGAAGGAATAAGAATACTATTTGCATATGTTGCTTATAAAGGATTTAAGGTATATCAGATGGATGTCAAATCTACATTTCAGAATAAGATATTTGAAGAAGAGGTATACATTGAATAACTTGAAGGTTTTGTTGATCCTAATCAAATGAATGTGGTTTGTAAGCTGCACAAGGCATTATATGGATTGAAGCAAGCACCAAGAGCATGGTATAAAAAATTGCATTCTTATCTCATAAGAATTGGATTTATTAGAACAAGTGACAACAACAATTTATATTTGAAATGTGAAACTGATGATAAGATTCTTATTTCTAAAATATTTGTTGATAATATCATATTTGGAGGACATGATAACCTATGTAAGTCTTTTTCTAATGAAATGAGAAAAGAGTTTGAAATCTCGATGTTTGGAGAGATCAAATTCTTTCTTGGTTTACAAATACTATAATAGAAGGAAGGCATATACATAACACAATCTAAGTACATAAAGGAAATCTTGAAGACATTTGGTATGGACGGCTCAAAAGTAGTTGGTACACCTATGGTAACTGGATGCAAGATGACAAGTCAAATGAGGTAAATCAAACCTTATACAGATCTATGATTGGCAAGTTGATGTATGTTGTGCATAGTAGACCAGATATTGCACATGTTATTGGGATTGTAGCTAGATTTTTTGCTAATCCTACACAGTCACACATGACTGCTACAAAAAGAATCTTGAGATATGTAAACAACATTAAAAATTATGGTTTATGGTATAAGAAAGAAGGCAATTTTGAAGTGAAATTTTACACTGATGCTGATTGGGCTGGAAATATTGATGATAGAAAAAACACTACAAGTGGAGCATTATTTTTGGGAGAAAGATTGGTAACATGGATAAGTAAGAAACAAAGATGCATTTCTCAGTCCATTACAGAAGTAGAATATGTTGTTGTTATTGCTAATTGTTCAAACATTGCATGGATAAAATAATTGTTGGAAGGTATGAATGAGGAGATCATCAATCTAGACATAATTTATTGTGATAATACAAGTGCTGTTAATATTTTTAAGAATCCAGTGATGCATGCAAAGACAAAGCACATATATATTAAATATCACTACTTAAGGGAGAAAGTTCAGAAAAAATAAGTCAAATTGGAATATGTGAAGTCACAAGAGCAACTTGTTGATATATTCACAAAACCCTTACCGAAGGATACATTTGAATACTTGAGAAGTAGACTAGGGGTCCATCCCCTGTCTAATAGTCACTAAGGTGATATATGGTTGCATCAACCTATACTTTATCAAAAGATATGATGATGTTGATGCATGATGTTCACACTTTGGGATTCCTAAGGTTGTGAAGAAAAACTAGATGATGGCAGACAAGCTGAAATAAAGAACATTCGTACATGCAAGGTACAAGAATCTAAAATAAACAATAGAGATATTTATTTGGCTACTGAAGAACTGATTTCTTTTTTGGCATTGTTGTCAAAGGGAGAGAGATACATGAAATATTCAGATTGAGATTTAAAGGGAGAGAAGATTACATGAAATGTCAATTAGAAATTAAGCTAATCAAAAGGGAGAGACAAAGATGTTGTGTAGTGATTAATCATATTAAATGCATAAGCTAAGGGAGAGCTTACCGGGTCACAACATATATACAGAGTTGTAGACACTTAAGATGTTTGGTATTCTATGGCATATTACATATTGTGTTGCCACTAGTGCCAAAGGGAGAGATTGTTAGATTACAACTGATTGATTACTTGAAGAACATAACGTGAAGATGATCACCGAGCTACAAAGGTATATGTGAGACATTAGATTAGCTATTATATTGTCATTGATGTCAACAAGTTTTGACTGTACTTATCATGATAATTGCAAACATATGAAGAAGGTAATATTGGTGAGGGAATGAGATATTAACATGAAAATGAGATGTATGAGTAAGTTATGAATATGGTATTCATTGGGTAACCTATTGATGAGTCTATGATAGTGTGATAGTGATTTTATTGTATTACATGATTCTGTTAAGATTTGAAGATAAAAAATGTAAAATTTTATGTGGTTGGTATATGAAGAACTTAGTATACATCGAGTTGATATAGTGTACAATGAGCAAGTATAGTGTATAACAAGTGCAGTATTAACCGAGTTGGAAGTCACCGACACATCATGGTATTGACCAAGTGAAAGAAATTATGGGGAACATGTGATTGTCGACTTGAGATAATGAGCTGGATGAATTGGGATGATTCTAAGGACAAAGATAAAGTTTGTTATGAAGATCTATGACTGACAAAATTCAAGGAAGATCAGATGATGAAGATTGAAACATGTTTAAGACACAAGTTATGAGGAAGGGTAAAGCGGTAAAATCAACGATGGAGATTAAGTGGCAAAATCTATGGATGAGAAGAAAATAGTTTATCATGTCTATATAAGGAGACAAGAGATTCTAAATAAGTAATGAACGTGAGGAGAAAATTATATTCATGCGAAGCTGGTCAGACAGGTTGAAGTGAGAATCAAGTAATTCTGGAGACTACACCGAGTGTCAAAAGAAGGAGATTACCAAGCATAACAGAGTTGGAGGATAAAAATAAATTGAATACATTATGATGGCCATAGGTATATGAGCTTAGCATATATCTAAATATTTGCAAAGGAAGTTGTATTTGAATCATATCATTTACCATTGCATTCTAACCATTTCTACAGACAAAATCTCTTAATTGAGTGTGACTTAACAGTCTTTAGTTATTTCTTTATGACATTCAATGAATGTTGATTGTTTTCTTGTTGACCCAAGTGAATGTATGGTCATGAAGAACTGTTAGTGATAAATCCTCTAACAAGGTAACACCTTACAATGTGTTTTGTAACCTTTAACAGGGTTGGCTCTTAACCGAGCTCACTTCAGAAGATTGAAATTATTTTGGGTACCAGTCGCAAGTGGTTTTTCCCCTAACAAGGTTTCCACATTAAAAATTAAGTGTTATATGTGTATGGATGTGACGATTTTTTATTTTAATTTACATATAACAGTTACTGGTTTGATCGGTATATACTAGATAATATTACTGGTGTTCGCAAATGAATCATACAAGCACGATCAAGTGTTACTGAGTTATTTAAGTTTATTTGTTGAATTTTTTTTATACATATGAGAGTATTTGAGACTATAGGATAACTGGACTTAATTGATTCACCCCCCTCTTATTTATCTAACACTTCAACTCATTGTGCAAAAACTCAACAACTTCCTAGAAGTAAGTGCATGATCTGATCATAATACCAAATAAGACCCATAATTTTAAATCAAACACGAATGTCTTCAGCCTTCAAAGACTTCTCAATGCTTGTTTTAAAAATAAATTAATATTTGAAACTTTCATATACAACCAATTGTCGAGCTTGTACCTTAATGCAGGTTTGACATGTTTGATTCATAGCAGCTTGGGTTGTACCTGACACATGCAGAGTCCCTTCAAATTTACCAATTAACCTTTATTCTAATATATAAGAGATTATTTCTCAACAACAAGAACAATAGATATTTTCCAAGCACCCAAGGAAGGACAATTGTGATACCAAAATATGAATAACAAGTACTCTGGTATGATGATGCCCAATTCCATAATTTTTTACAATACTGTCATGATTCGTGTATGATATCCTGAGAAATCTTGTTCATTAATAGGTTTAGCTCTGAAGTCATTCGACTATCTTTGCAATAATAAAACCAAAACTTGGATATCATGTTCAAAGTCTCCATAGATCAACAATAATAGTTTTTTAACCTCCTTATGATGATGTCGAGTGAAAGGCGAAGATGGGTTCTATTATGAAGCTCAATCTTTTCTATTTTGAAGAGATCTCAAGTGCTATATGTATGAGGGGAAGATGAAGCATCCTCATATTGCACAACATGTTTTTCCCATAGGCTAACTGTAAAATCAGGTGACCTTTGGTTTTATAACTATAACTATGCCTGCGTGCCAATTGCAACTACAACATTTGACAAAATTATATATTCTTGATATATAGTTTGTACATTAAAAATATATTTAGATAATAAGAAGGCATGATGAAAGTTCAAAAATGGGTGCACTAAGGTAAGCCACCACTATATAATTTGAAATTTGATTTTTTATAGAAACTAGAGGTATAATTTTTTTAATTTTTAATTTTATATATTCTAAGGTATTTTGTTGGGTTCAACATATGAAGATTTGCAGTCACTTTTCAATCCTAGTCATCATGATACACATGTAAATTTAAAAATATTAGATTAAATTAAACCTCTAAAGAGCTTATTTAAACATTATATGTACATTAATTTTTCACATAATTTGTGTACAATGTAGGTTCCTTGATCATGTATCCAAGCTTCATATTCGATTCCCAAGGTACATGAACATGATGCAGATGTTGGAGACTGGGTAAAACTTAAGTCGTTTAAGTTAAAATTAAAAAATGTACATTATAAATATTAATTTATTTTTACCATGTTCTTAAATATATGTCTATATGTATATCTATACATCATGCATACATGTGTACTTTATGTTGGCAAATTAACTTTACTAAGAATATAAGACTAGTTTTATGTTGTCATTATGGCAACAAAGTCATATGAAGTTTTGATAGTTAGTGCACTAAATTTGAAGATCATATTTTGGCTAAGTATGGAAGATAGTGAAGCACAGAATGATTAGAGCATCGGCGCACGTGTGTATGATCGAGTTTTTGTATGCACCCTTGGATATAAGCTTTTGAGTATGCTATTATGCTAATTCTAAGAACGCATGATCAGATATGATAGTATCGATAAGTTACAACTGTGTGTGTGAGTTTGTGACCTGCAACACAACACTTCAATAGGATAATAACATCACTTGTTAGAGAAAATAAGCATGTAATTGAAGAAACTAACAAGTAAAAGCATCCTATTGCTCTCTAGTTAGTGTGAGTATGAAATAAGGGTTATTAGCTCTCAGATTTGAACCTTAAACAGTGACAATCTACACTAAAATGAGAGATTCAATGCAATATGTATGAAATCAAGGTAGATATAAGAAATTCTCCATAATTGAGCACGAAAACATGAATTCTTTACTAGATAACCCAATTGAAAGATTTCTTAATTAGCTAGAGCATGAAATTAAGCATGGAAATCTAAGAATAACTATCACAATTGAAGCATTAGTAAGCAAATTCCCAAGTATGATAGTTCAATAATCAAATATTATGAAGCCTCAAATTTACAATATCCATAAGCTAGAATTCCAAACATTGAGAAGAAGCTAAAATCCAATTTTCAAGAAGAGTTCAAAATATCAATAAGCTAGAGAGAAAGAAGCCTTTGAAAATTCTCTTTTATAGAAGATTGAAGGAATTGAACGGTTGAGATGCATCTGTGAGGAGTGGTTGAGATGCATCTTGGCTTGATCCTTGATCCACGTGAGAGTCTCTTAATCATTAGGGTGTGTTTGTTTGATTTAAGAGGTATTTATGATTTTCTTTTAATTAATAACTCTAGCCATGCATTTGGTGGGATTGAATTAATTAAATAGGCCTAGAGTTAATTGGCTTGAAACCTTAGTGATAAATGCTTGATTTAGGATTTGATTGATTTTATTGAATTTTTGGGATTTATGTTAATGATCGGGAATCGAATTAACATAATCAAGGTTATATGCTGAATTAAGAGCAAATAGGGTCTTAGGTTCGATTAGCCTGATTTTAGGTGATTACATTTGCCCCTCTTTGAATTGCTTTGCGAACAACATAGGGATTCAAAGAAAATTTTGATTCAAAGCATGATCTAGGAGATTTATAGAGCAGCGAGAACTATTCTGAATTCAAGTGATTTATAGAGTAGTGAGGACCACTCTGAAAGAGCAGTAATGAGAACTACTCTGAATTTGAGAATCCTAAGCTTGATTGAATGAAATCCTACTTGATTTGAAAGCTATCAATTCTGAACTTGATTGAACAAGAATTGACACTATCGATTCTGAGCTTGATTGAACAAAGACCGATAAGAGAATTTTGAGCTTGATCGAATGAAATCCTGCTTGATTTGAAACTATCAATTTTGAACTTGATTGAATAAGAATTGACACTATTGATTCTGAACTTGATTGAACGAAAATCGATAGGAGATTTTGAAAAGAATTTTCAGTTGAAATTGATCATGCTGACAAGTAACCAATTTGATTTGAAGTGATAAAATTGATCAATGTCGTAAAGATTAACAGTCTCAACTTGATTGAAGAAAACTGTCATGCCCCTGGTGTTGAAGAATTGGATTTTGGTATGATTATGCCCCCTAGGGACCGAAATCAGAACAAATTTGAATAAAATTGTTAGTTTTCAAGCATTTATGAAGAATCATCGTGATTAGAATAAATCAGGATCAAGCGTAGAATGATTCGAAAGAATTATCCAGCCATTTAGATCAATTTTAGTGCCCCAAAAGCATTGTTTGACCAAGAATTTGAGAGAGTTGACCAAGTTTGACTGATGTTTAAGCAATATCCTGGCATAAAAATTTGGTGCTTTAGTGAGAAAATCACTTTCTGTAGCTTATGACAAGCTTCGTGTGCATTAATTGTGCTCTATTCAGCTCTCATTAAGTGCGTTTGATTGAAATTTGACTGTTGCTAACCATTGATTTGGTTGAAAATTATTGTTGTACTGATTTGCCTTGTTCGTGGTATCTTTATGCTCAATTTTCCCCTGTTTGACTGCAATTTGACCATGTTTGACTTCTGCATTGTGAAAGGTGACTTTGCTTTGGAACTCTATTTTTACTGCATCTAGGTGATACAAAATCACCTATTTCAATTTTGGTCATGATATTAAGCCTCCGTGATGTATAAGCCATGAATGTCCTCTTAGGGTTCCAGGGCCCCTAGGAGGCTTAAATAGTTCAAAAAGTCAAATTTTTACTATTCATTTTCACTTTTACCCCCTTTGAATTTTACTGAGCTTTGAGCGACAACGATGTTCCCCAGTGGAGAAGCATCAATTCGAGATGGCCAAGCGACACGACAAACCATGACATTACGCACCACCTGAGTATCCGATAACAAACCTTGTGAATTTAGAAAATTTAAATTTCACGCATTTCTATGCAATTTTTAGCTAGTTTCATTTTGAATTGCATCCCAGATGTGGGATCGCATCTGGTCAAACCCATGTCGCATCCTGCATCCCAGATCACTTTCGAGATTTCGTGGATCGCACCCCTTCGGGTCGCATCTAGTTAAATTTGAACTTTTTGAATGCTTTTTGGTCATTTTAAATAAGAGTCGTATTTGGCATGTCAAATCACGTCCCAGATTTCTTGATCCGCATCTAGGATTTCTTGGAGTCGCATACAGTTTTAGGATCGCATCCCAGATTTCTTAATCCGCATTTGGGATTCCTGGATTACTTTTAGTTTTTGTCAAATTTTGAGCCTTAAACTATGAGCATTTTTTCAGCCAATTTCTATTTTCTAATACTGACATAGTGCCCCTATTTTCTGTTATGCAGACTAATTTTGATATCGTGTCCTTCAAATCCCCCAGGCCTATCCAAGTGTTAGCCCTACATAGTCAGTTGAGTCAGGCAGATTAGCATGTGGTGCTATGGTGTAGGCTCTGGAATTTGGTGCATTTACCTGACATTTAGGTGAATTGCAGCCTTCTCACAGCATTGGCGGAGAAGTGGCACTCTGAGAATAACACCTTTCACGTACCCACCAGTGAGATGACTATTACACCAGAGGACATGTGGAAAATTCTACACATTTATGTCCAGGGCACACAGGATCGAGTACAAGGCATTTGGGCCTTGACGATTGCTGATGCGAGGAGGGTATTCCAAGATGATACTATCATAGGTCGTTACTTGAGTTGGGACCACATGGTTGCCAACT